>JAMQGT020005187.1:0-85218 GCA_024447675.2 Pterophyllum scalare
CTGCAGTGATGCGGACGCTACATCGGTCTGTCATGGTGAAAGTGAAAGCGAAGCTGTCAATCTACGTCCCTACCTTCACCTATGGTCATGAGCTTTGGGTAGTGACCAAAAGAGTGAGATTGCAAATACAAGCAGCAGAAATGAGCTTCCTCTGAAGGTGGCCTCTCCCTTAGAGATTGGTTGCACTCCTCACCCTTTCATGTGGCGCTCAAAGTAGAGCCACTGATCCGCCACATCAAAAGGAGCCAGTTGAGGTGGTTCAGGCATCCTGACTGAGGATGCCTCCTGGGTGCCTCTTGAGTGAGGTTTTGCGGGCATGTCCTACCGAGGGAAGGACCTGAGACAGATCCAGGACGTGCTGGGAGAGATTATATCTCTCGGCTGGGCTGGGAAGGCTTTGGGGTCTTTCTGGATGAGCTGGTGGATGGTGTACTGGGGTGAGGAGTTCATGTGCTTCTCTGCTTAGGCCAGCTGTCCCTGTGACCTGGCCCCAGATAAAGAGGAAGAAAATGGATGGATGGATGGATACGATACTTAATCAAAGATATTAAACTTTTTTCCTTATGAACCACTGATTACTTTATTCAAAACAATCTTCTTACTTTGGATAATGCTAATTTTTGCTATCGCGCAATCTGCTCTGAGGTATTAGCGTGAGCCGTGAGCTTCTAATCCATCACTTTAGAAGCTAATGTAAAGTTTATCATATGGTCACCCTCTCATTAGTCTTATAAAGTAGAAAAAATGAATATTAAACTTTCTCACCTTTTGAATGTGTCTGCACACATTTCAACTTTTAGGAAGCAGGATCTCCTGTTCCATTGTTATGTACCCCCACATTCGAATCTTTCTTAACTCTGCTCTAGTAAGTGCTTATCAGGCAGTGGGGGAAAAAAGCTTCTGATTGAGCTCTAGTTTCTTTTTTGTCCTTTTAGATCTAAACCGATGTTTTTAAACCTACACTCAAAGCAGTTGATGGCTTGATGGCCGAATGATTCCCTCTAACATGCTCTGGGTCTGAATTTGAATCAATCTGGGATTAGTTGCTTGTAAGGTTGGAGCTGTAGGATCATTCATGCTAGGGAGGTACTTTCATGCTGGATGGTATGGGTTTTGAATGTGGAAGTAAGAGGGAAAAGCCACATAGATTTAGCAGCTCTAATGACAGCAGAGCTGTGGCTGATACTTCACAGCTTTCATTGCTTCCCTAACTGCTGCTGGTGCCGAAATCTGCACTCAGCTTCATGACCTTTAGCTTCATAACATCTCGCCATCAAATGAACCTTTGCTGATAATTTCTGTTGTTTTCCTGTTTTTTTTTTTTTTAAGGGAGGATTGCTTGTCCACCACATTTTTTATTTCTTTTCACAGACAGGAGCTGGAAGGGAAATAAGTGAAATATGATCTTGCAGGATTTGAGCTGAGGCCTAGTGGTTCCACTCACCACTGCAGTGGTAAATAAAAAGGTTGATAAGCTATTACCTCGTTGGTGACCACTTTATTAGGTATACCGACATTTGAAATAAGTGACAGGACAAACAGGGCAACTTATTGCCTTAATTTAATTCTTTTAAGTTGATTAACTTAAAAATTAAAGGATTTAATTGTAGTTAATATAGTTAACAAATGCACACACTCTTATTTGCTTTTTTTTTTTTTTTTTTTTTTAGCACAGAACAGTGTAGTGCTGTAATTCAACTACTTTACACACTAATTAATAACTAATTACCTTCCCTAATTAAATGCCATCATTGTAGTTGCTGGCATTAAAATCTAAATATGACTTTTCTGTAAAAGGATGTTACTCTTGCTATTACAGAGAAAGCTTGCCATTGATTTCAGTATCCGTTCTTTTAACCATGAGTATGGAATCAGCTTGCACGCATTTATGGATATACACTCACTGGCCTTTTAGGTACACTTTGCTAGTAGCAGGTTGGACCCCCTTTTTGCCTTCAGAACTACCATAAATCTTTGAGGCACAGATTCAACAATCTGCTGGAAACATTCCTCAGAGAGAGTTTGGTCCATATTGACATGACAGCATCACACAGTGGCAGATTTCCATGATGCAGATCTCCAGTTCCACCACATCCCAAAGGTGCTTTATTGGATTGAGATCGGCTGGCTGCGGATGCAATTTGAGTACAGTGAACTGACCATGATATTCAAGAAACCAGTAGATGTTTTGAGCTTTGTGACATGGCATGTTTCAAAGCTCCACACCACCACCAGCAGCCTGAAACATTGATATAAGGCAGGTTGGATCCATGATTTCATATTGTTTATGCCAAATTTTGACCCTGCCATCTGAATGTTGTCACAGAAATTGAAATTCATCAGATCAGATAGTATTGTTCCAATCCTCTGTTGTCCAGTTTTGATGAGCCTGTGTTAATTGTATCTTCAGTTTCCTGTTCTTAGCTGGCAGGTGTGGCACCTGGTGTGGTCTTTTGCTGCTGTAACTCATCTGCTTTAAGGTTAGATGAGCTGTACATTCACAGATGCTCTCCTGCACACCTTAGTTTTAACAAGTGGTTATTGAGTTCCTGTTGCCTTCCTATCAGCTCAAGGCAATCTCTTCTCTGACCTCTGACATCAAGAAGACAGTTTTTCCCAGAGAACTGTCACTCACTGGATATTTTTTTTCTTTTTTGACTATTATGTGTAAACCTTAGAGATAGCTGTGTTGGAAAATTGCAGCAGATCAGCAGTTCTTGAAATACTCAGACCAGCACGTCCGGCACCAACAGCCATACC
This sequence comes from Pterophyllum scalare, assembly GCA_024447675.2. Classification (NCBI taxonomy): domain Eukaryota; kingdom Metazoa; phylum Chordata; class Actinopteri; order Cichliformes; family Cichlidae; genus Pterophyllum; species Pterophyllum scalare. The sequence goes on from JAMQGT020005187.1 coordinate 2,761, forward strand.
ACATTAAATCACTTTTCTTCACCCTTCTGATTCTTGATTTGAACTTCCTCAGGTCTTGGCCATGTCTACATGCCTCAGGGCTCAAATTTTGCTCAAATCAATCTTTTTAATTATTTTACTATTTAGGTTTAGAATGTATAGAGTCTGTTATTATCCTGTCATAAGTCCTACCATCATGAGGCTTATGTTGAGTATTTGCTAACATTGTCCTAAATGTGTTGACGTCTTAGAGTCAGGTCTTTCATTCTTCCAGTGACCTGTAATGTACATAATGTCATACATATTTCTGAAGGATTAAAGTGAAAGGATGTCAAACACTTCCTTCACTCAAAACTTTGCTGTTTCTCACTTTTGTGGCACCACTGCTCTTTTCTATTCCCATCGCCAATCACCTCCAGCCTTCCATATAGGATGGTGGGAAGGAGACATTTTCATCAGTGTTAAACTCTGCTAGATTGCCTTGAAGGAATCGATTGAGCACAGTGAGAGAAGAAGTTATGGTTAGGAAGCTCAAAGCCCTTTCCCCCTGAGTACAGTGTCAGATCTGCATTTTTGCTACTTTATGGTCCTTTAAAGTGAGCGCATATATTTATATATATGCATTTCCCCTCTGCATTGGGTCGCTGTTTTTAAGTAGTTCCATTAAACAAAGTGCTCTGTTGTTTCAGAAGTTTCATGACTAAAAGGTTTCCATTAATTATTTCCAAGACACAATTTTCTATAGATTACAGACAAAAATCAAGAAAGGCCAAGCCAGAACTGGCTCTTTACTGCACACCCAAATGAATAGTTATTATTTGACAGTGATTTGCAGCCTAAGTCTCTGAATTTGGACCAGACATGAAGGCATAGAGACATTAATTATATGAGAAATAGAGAAGAAGTGTAATATTTGTCTTTACACAATTAACATCTTACCCTTCAGTGTCCTCAGTACCACCCCCAGAGTTCCCACTAATAAGACAAAATCTCACACAGTGCTTGTTTTTTTTTCTGCTTGTTCTGAGGATTTGTTGAAGCCATGCATTAGACTAATATGGAAAGCCAACAGAAATTAGTCAGCAATTATTTTAAAACAATTTTCTTTGAACCCAAACCATGGTCTTTTCCTAACCAAGTAGTTTTATTTTACAGTATTTTCTGTCCAGCATCCTTGGGTTTGTTGAAAGGCGCTATATAAATCTAAGTTATTATTATTATTATTATTTTTTCATGTCACCGTCAAACCTCCAGATGTGCTCCTTTTCACCCTTTAAGGGTGGAAAATCTTCACTTCATGTGCGTGAAACACTGAAATGGAAGTGCCCCACCTGTGATTTGGTGATGCAAATCCCAGGTGGGGCACATCCATTTCAGTGACTGCTTCATTTTTATTTTTAACCAGAAGCTGTTCTTTAGTTGGGCAGCTCTACTGCACCGAAAATGTTTATATTATTTTACAATGATCTTCATTTTCATCATCATCATGTCCCAGCTGTGTGTCACTGCCTGGTATAGCCTTCAGTTAATTCTGCTGTGTAACACTGTCCTGACAGTGATACAGCAGTTCTGTTTCTCACCTTGCTGCAGCTCTAATAAGAGGACGCCGTGTTGACTCACTACCAGGACACTTTAACCTTCCTAAAGACACCTGCTGACTACACATACACACACACACACACACACACACACACACACACACACACACACATCTTTCTTTCTTATGTAGCAATGCCAATGTGTGTACTGAATTTTTATGTCCATGCAGCCACACACACGTGCGCACACACATACACTCACACTCACACACACACACACACACACACATGCAGGTCAATCTGCTCTACAAATACAGAGTCAGCTGTATCGTTGTAATGGCATCCAAGGAGCTGCCGGTTTTCATTTCTCTGGCCCTGAGATGAACCAGTGTAGAAAGGCTGTTTGTGCCGAGTCTTCTCCTTTCCTTCTGCCTCTCTGCACATCGCCTTGTCTCGTGCTTTCTAGTAAGACACTCCCCAGTGGCCAGAGGCAGTGAGTAGGGTGAAAAGTTCATAAGTGCCACTGGCTTCCATCGCTTAGTGGAACATAAAAATTTTATGTTTGTTTCATGTATTCATGTTTTTGGTGAGTTCAGTTGACTTGTTTCTTCAGATTCAATCCCATATGAGTGCCGCTGAGGAACATTTCAAATCATTTAGCAGTCTGCGAAGCAGGAGTTATGAAGAGGGAGCAGGAGGTTATTTTGGGGATCCAATACTGATGAGCTGAAAATCTCTGATGTTCATTTTCTGCATAGGCAGGTGGATATACAGTAAAAACATAAAATATGATACTAACTCAGTCTGCTATTCTCAACTTGTACAAAAATCATTCTTTCTGCTGTCAGGTCTGGAGTGAAAACAGCATGATTGAATAAAGTACTGCTTTCACTTTTTTCCTTTTTTTTTGGCTCCTTTTTCACCCTGATGCCAGTAATAGCTGTGCAAGTTATAATCCCTGGGTCATGGTCACCGTATTAGTTGTGTTTTGCGCCAACTTTATACCGGCTCTGAGGGTGCAACAGACAGCAGTCTCCTGAAACGGGTGTCATAACTCTGTGTCAGAGGCTGTATAGCAGTAGAAGAAGTTGAAAAAGGAAGAAGAGAAATCAGAGTTTTTTCAAAGTTTTTCTCCAGAAAGTCTCATCTTTTCAAACTGTTAGAGCATCTCCCTCTCTGTAACCCTGGAATCTCTGAGCCAAAGCATCTTTGCAACCCACCCCCACCCAAGCTCCTCCTTTTCCTTTTCCTTTGACTTAATCAGTGTCATATCTATTGTCATGTATGCCTTCTCTATTATGAAGTAGAAAAAGTTGGGATGGCGTTGGGTCTTTCTGTTGCTTCTCCCATTTCCGGCTTTCCATGTATGCATACAGAAGGGTGCAGAGGTCCCAGAACAGAGCCACATCACCTCTTGAAATAATCTTTTGACTATAGATAAAATGTGATCAAAAGGCTCAAGGTTCTGTTATGGACTGCGTCCTTGTGAGGCATACTCATCTTTAGACACGGCAATTAAAGCAGGATATTGTAAAATTAAAAATTAAAAGCCACCAGCCCCTCAGAAATAGAAGAAAGACAAGGGATTTGTCTGAAAATGGCAAATCTGTCAGAAAACTATGTCTGTAAAATCATGCACGCAGAGCCCAACACAAACCAGTACAAAAGCCGTGTGACACCAAACCAATACAGACACACACACACTGTAAACTGGTGCTCAGTGTATGTGTTGGGGGCTCCGTGGCAATACTAACATTATTCGTGCTACAAGGCCACTTACTACTGCTAGTATTAATAGAGCCTGAAATGAATCGTGCTCATTGTGATTAATGGATGCATCAAAGTGCTTCTGTGCAGTAGCTTCATAAACATGCTGTGCTGGTTGATTTTTGACTGGCAGGGTAGAATGAAGTCGCACAGATTCCCAGTAGCTGGAGATAACAGGTCATTCTTCGAAGGAGTCATCCAAAAAAGCTCTGATTTTTGGAGATGTATTTTAAGCTGCTCCCATGGGTGCTGAATGGAGTCAATCTACAACAGTGTGCATACTAATGCTAATCCAGCAGTGCTTAGAGAGCAGCGTCATCACAGGCTGCTCTACTGTAATCTCTTTTAGATGGTTTAGCCACCAGGCTGACCTTTCCCCCATGTGGGAAACACAAATGAGCATGTGTATTTGTTATGGGGTGTTTTTCGAGGTAAATGACCCTCCTAAAGAAGTGGACAAGTTTTGTTTTTTGTTTTTGCCAGAAGCGATTTTTCACGACCCGCACAGGAGCAGGAGAAAGAAACACCTGAAAGATCTTTTTCAGGTAAAAACAAAAGTGTGGCTTTATGTGAAATGTGTGAACCCTCTGTTAATGAAAGTACTCCTTTGTGGTCTTTTTTGTATGTGCTAACTAAACTATTCTGTGTTGTCCTAGCCACTGCTTTAAATTTAGAATTAACCCTTTTTCCCCTTAAAAAATTCTATTTGTAAGGATTCTAATTGTAGAACTGAGGCATCGTTCACTGAGCTGTGAATCAGCCCCCATTTTTCTTCTTTAGCTTTATGGCATTTTGTTTAATCATTGAGAGGGGACATTTTTTAACTGTTACATAAGATTGTAACTACTTAATCTGAAAGTCAGACATGCAGCCTTCCAGCTTTCATTAGCAAATTCATGCTCATTGTTTGAGCCATTATTTTTCATGAATGAAAACACTAAAGCAAGTTGACTTCATCTGGCTGAAGAAGGCCAGGCGAGACAGAGAGAGAGAGAGAGAGAGAGAGAGAGAGAGAGAGAGAGAGAGAGAAACTTACAGAGGCAGAAAGAGGAGAGGGAGGGAGCCTCCCTTCCAAAGTGGCTCATTGCATCATTCATTATTGAAGCAGCTGTTGAATTATGCAAAGCTTTGATATTGATCCCAGGGCTTGCTGTATCACTGCAGTCTGAGGGATGGGAGAGAAAGTGACTGAGAGTGAAGAAGATAGGGAACAAGTAAGAAAAAGACGAGAAAATGAGTAGTAGCGAAAGGGAAATGCATACTATAGCAGAGGTGATAGCGGTGAAAACTAAATAAGACAAAGATGGTGCATGAGAACAGGAAAGGGGAAGTTTTCTTTGAAGAACAGAAATAATGCCTAAAGTTGAGAAGTTATTTTTGAAATTAAGAGAACAACAACATCAAAACTTCAGAGGGAACATAAAGGGAGAAATATTTAGGAAAAATGTTATCCCACTGGGAACAGCTTTTTGCTCCACACATCACAAAAGGTGTCCCTAGAGGGCCAAACGGTGTGTGGTCCTAGCCGTCTAGAATGTGTTTTAAAAGCTGAGCCTTTTATATCAGTGTCAGTTGTGCACACAGCAACAGCCATCATGTATCACAATCATGAAGTCCATCTCCAGGTGACTCAAATGTTTTCCTTCTTGATGGGTTAAACAATGTAAAACTCAGTCTGGCTTTACTGCATCAAATAAGGAACATTGATTTTCAAGGCTGAAACACTAGAAACAGACGCACTGTTGAACACCAGCTGTCCTAATGTTTTGCACTGCATAGTGATTGATCAAACAGACAGTACGGCTCTGTCTCAGCAGCCTGCAAGATTCCAGTTACTAGAAACTAGATAAAGAACAGGAACTTCTGCCAGTGTTAACTAATCAAACTCATACCTCACAATTTAAAGGGGACCTATTATGCTATTCCAGATTTTTTTTGTCATGTTTACACTGTAACAACGGTGGCTGCTCATAAACATGGCCAAATGGGGTCAGCATATTTACCAACCAACAGGCAACCTCAAAGTAACCCCACAATGGCTGCAGAACATATCTACTGATAAGTAACACAAAACTGGGGATACCAAAAACACAAAGCACACTTTTACTTTTAAGCTCTCAGTTTTGATATTTGCTTCAAAAATCCAATATCTCCTTGACTCCTGGTAATCCTGCAGAACATTTATAGTTACAGACTATAGCCTTTTGGGTATTAGGAAGAGCTACAGCAAACCTACAGGTATGACTAAGCTGCTTCGTTGCCAAGAACAGGAAGGAGAATCTTTGTTTGAAACTGCTGCCTTGTATGTATTCAGGGGCGTATCCGGCAGTCTTCCAGCTTCTTCTGATTGGTGGGACATCCTGAGCGAAGTGGCGCAGTCTCGCCGTCTCCTGAATGGGCTGCTGAGAGACATGACCTGATCAACTGACAAAATTTATTCTGGTGAAAAATGAGATGTGGTCTGGAAAAGGATGGCATATGGATCTTTAAACTATTAGATAAAACTGGACAGGAAGAGCACAACAAGAACAGCCAGCTTCTATTGGCATACACTAAAATCCCCTTTACTGGACTGTAAACACTGTCATCACTTTTGTAAATATTTATAAGCTATTTTTACTATATAGACGAGGGGAGCGAGGTATAAAACAGCACAGAGGCTGAAAAAGGTGTAAAGCTCAGAGAAAACGTGAGAGACGGAGTATAGGCTGGTCTTGCTTGTCACACACGATACATATTCAGTAACTAAATATAAACTCATCATTGTTGTGGGTAGACATTATGCACACAGGATTATGATGATGCCTGTTTACGTCAGACCACAGCACTGCGATGTGCATATTATAGTTTTCTATTCAACTGGAGCCATGAAAAACACAGTTATTAAAATTATTAAAAATGTGTACAATCAATGAACAAAAATGGCACATTTTACAGCTCATTCTAAAGCCAGACTGCCATAAGATGCTGGAATGTGTCCAGATTTCTCCTTAGGACCAAGTCCTGCCACCCAGCAGCTGTCTTAATGCCTCCAAGTCAGTTTTTTTTAATCCACTAAAAAAAACCGCTTGGAGAATTTTTAATGATTTCCAGAGTTATGTTGGGAGGAGTTCTGTGTAACTTTCAGAAAGTCATTGTTATTAGTGACATCTATGGCTTTTAATTAAGTCAGCATCCTACTTCCACACCATCTGCCTGCTGAGCACCATCCACAACACCATCCGTGTCGATTGTGTTTTATGGGATGTGCTTTGTGTGCTGTATCTTGTTCAACCATCAAGAGTGTTGTGTGTGTGTGTGTGTGTGTGTGCCCGGACATGATAAAACTACCAATGCCAGTTGTTGTGTCCAAGCAAAATATGCTTAGTTGGGTATCTGTAGTGGATAGTGACTAGCAGCTGCCATCTTTGGTGTTACAGAATCTCTCATAGATACCGATCATACTGCTGAGCTGACTGCACTCGTTCAGCCACAACATTGTTACTGAGGTCGGGCACTGTTGGGCTCTAAAGCTTTAAGTATTTTTATCTAACAGTGTTAATATTGGGTGCAGTGGGGTTCTCAGTGCTGCTGCCTCTTGTGAAAATGACCCTGATTTGAAGCTCCTGGTCAGCTGGGGCCTTTTTGTGCCTGTGTGGGTTTCTTTTGGGATGCTCTGACTTCTTCTCACCATCCAAAGATTGTGAAAATATGGGCTAGGTTAACTGGTGACTCTGAATTGACAAGTTGTGTGGATGTGAGAATGTGTGCGCTTGTCTGTCTCTCTGTTATTGCCCTGCGATTGACTGGTCACATGTGCAGGTTGTACTCTGCCTCTTCCCCTAAACCACCTTAGTCTCAATAAGCACCACCCTGACTGCGACAAATAATACATGGTTAAGAAAATAGGTGGATTGATATTAAATTTAATGTGTTTAATCATACATTTTTTGTGCTGATACTATTTATACTTCCAAAGCAATCTCAAGACCCATTCTCTTGCAGTAAGTCATGGAGTTAAAGGCATTTAATATTTTAGATCCTATTGTACTACTCACTGCATCTAATTAATCTGTGTTTATTGTAGGAGAAATTTAAAAGGGCATGTGGCTTCTTTTCTTGTTTCCAGGCCTCTCTGGGTTACTCTGGCAATGCTTTCAACTGCTTTCTGCCCTGCTGGTCCTTGTTTGCTGGCCTCTTCTGCTGCGATTTGGTTTGATAGTCTTTCTATCGCTGATGTTAATTTTCAAACTGTTTTGGTGAGTCATGGTGAGTCTCGCCTGTAGCACCAAAAAAACCCCCAAAAAACACCTGCAGTTATTTCTCACAAAGACAGCAATAACTAACTGAGTGGTGACTCAACTGGTTAAAGATTATCTATCAGTATAGAGGCAGCCGTTAATAAAACGTAATCCCCACTTTAAATTTACAGAACCAGAAGATCACTTTTTTTTTCATTTGCTGCATTTTCCGTTTGGAATATTCTGTCAGTAATTGGCAGCAAATTTTATCATACAGCTGCTAAAATAAACATTGACTGGCTACAGATGTTTTTATAAAGGGCTGTGACATATGGCGCATCTCAGCACACACAAACACAGCGAACTGCTCCCTCTCTCTCTCTCTCTCTCTCTCTCTCTCTCTCTCTCTCTCTCTCTCTCTCTCTCTCTCTCTCTCTCTCTCTCTCTCTAGTTCCCTGCAAAAGCAGTCCACCCACCCACACCGCCCTGGCAGTGAATGAGTTACTGCTGGTGCAGTGTGTGTATGAGCCTGGTGCGCCCCTCCCTGGTAGGAGTCTGTTGTCTGCAGACGGATGTTGCCGCATCCCGGTGCTCTGCGCTCCGCCACCAGGCTGCGTTCCTCTCCAAATGTGCCAAATCTCCTCCTCTGTCCTCCTGTCTCCGCCTGACGCGCGCACACACACACACACACACACGCACCGCCGACGCTCCTCTCCGGTTTCTAGACACTCAGCACTCCGCTAAAGTGGTGCATCACCCAGAACGGTACGTAAACTGTTTCTGAAATAGCACAAACCGATTTATGGTGTATGCTTTTCTTCTTCTCGGAGTTGATTACAACGACAGATTGCGTGAGTGGGATGCTGTGGTGCGTCTGCTGCATATGTTGCTTGTTTTTCTTCTCCTCCCTCAGCTAAGATTTTTTTCCCTCTCTTTTCCGCACAGACGTGACGTTTATTCTCGAACCGCTGCCTGTCAGTGGGTTTTCGTTTTGTGTGTTTTTGTTGCGTAATTCCAATCACGCATACATCACCCAGTAGCCAGATATTTACTTTTATGCGCAGTGCTTTTTTTGGTGGCGCGTAACAAGGAAAGAGAAATGTCTGGACGAAATTAGGGCAGGAGACAGCACATAAAGTCGTTAAACAACGGGTCCTCTTAAATCTACCTTGACATAAGAAGAGGCAAGTAGGGTTCAGTCGGGGATTTAAACAAGTCCTTTCCTTATCCAAGTGACAGGATTAATGCAGGTGTTAGAAGAGCGGAGCCTTTAACCCATTTGTAAAAATACACCGTGTGTTTGCTAGAAAATCAATGAAAACCAACACAACGACCTACTTTTCTTTGGAAAATAAGAAGTAGCCAGAAATAAAAGAGTTTAAAGGGAGATGCAGTGGTCCTGGGGACTGTCCTGTATATGCATGGACACAGGTTTGATTCCCTGAAATGACTCTCTCCTGCGTATTCACTGTGGGTTGAAATGCGTAAGTCTGATCAACACCTTACATGTAGGTGATGCAGATGAACCCATTGCCCCCTGGAGACTTGGAAAAAAACAAAAACAAAGACCATGTCTTGTGTTGAGTCATTGCTATGGTTCCCATTTGGCATGCTGGTAAGACTAATGTTGTCTGCATGCTCATCCAGAGCAGGACAAATGGCCATGCAAAATCAGACTTTAGAGCACAAAAAAAGAGATTGAGACAGTGTGTGTGTGTGTGTGTGTGTGTGTAGGTGTGTGTGGGTGAGGGTTATGTGTTATGGTCACAAAACAACCAGCCATCATTTGTACTCTAGAACAGATAGCTGTGTTTCTGATGATTCATTCATCCCTTTGCTCCAAAACCACCCTTCCCTCTGGTGTCTGTGAGTGTGTCTACGTGCCTGTTGTGGGCTGTCTGTGACGATGACAATTATTGCCTGGAAAAGCTGTTATTTTTCCCCATTAGTCAGTTTTCACCCTGTGTTATTGAGTTATCATCATGTAATAGGGTACAACAGTTTCCTATACTGTGTTTGGTTCTGAATGTTTCCAGTGACTCAGCAAAGGTGGTTCGACCCAAGCTCTGTGTGTGTGTGTGTGTGTGTGTGTGTGTGTTACTGATCCAAATGAGTGTCTGTCTGCATACAGGATGATTTTAGTTCTGTGATCTAAACTGTGATTGTCTGCATGCATGGCTGTGTCTGTAATTACTTTGCAGAATACTAATCCCAATTTTAATTTGGGGGTAAAATTGAGCCATCAGCTTCTCTAATCATGTGTCATGAAAGGTTTCCTCTGATGTGCAGCTTTGATTTTCATTGATCAGCTGTGCTGCTTATCAGCTGGTGACTTTGTAAGTATGGAATCTGGAGAAAACACAGCGTTGCTATATATTTTTATTTTTGCATTAGTCATGAAGTCCTGCCGTTACGTAACATTCTTTGAAGAGTCAAAAGAGGGTTTCTTAATATTCTACTTGACTTTAACTAGCTGTTAACTTGGGGTAACTGTGTGCATGTGTGTGTTGTGTTTCCCATGGATCCATTTTGTTATTGCACTACAGCAGTGTGTGTCCAAGTTTCTCAGAATTTGTGTCAACACATCTTCATGGAGACATCTTGATGCTCTTAAGCAGAGTTAGGGACCTAGGCTTTTCTGGGAATCTGTCGCACTGCTTTGATTTGCCAGGCTACTCCAAACATTTAGCCGTGCCATTAGGGCTGCCAAACCAATCAGCTATTACCAGGTCAAGTCAAGTAAAGACACTTTTATAAATGTTTATCAAAACTGGAGCCATTATTTGATGTTCTCAAAAAAACACCAAATAATGGCTCCAGTTTTTCTTATTTTGATTATTTATGAAGAAGCAAAATGTGATGATGTTGCCCTGTCTTTCAGTGGTAAGGAATCCTTACTAAGAATTCCCGAATCAATATGCAGATATAGATTGACTCCAGAAGTTGATCACTTCTAAGTTGGAATAAGTCCCATCTCTGGTAAAGTTTTCACCTAAATCCATCCATAACTTTTTGAGTATTCCGGCTAAAAGGCAAAACAAACAAATAAACAAACAGACAAACTGAACTAATCACCTCCTTGGCAGAGGGAACAGCTGGAGTTGAACCAAAGTGCTTTCTAGTCTGGGCACATGGATTAACTATTCAAGTATACAGAATACACAGAACCGGTAGTGCAGAGGAATAAGACCAAGATTTACAAAGCATGAACATAAACATAAGAGTGAAAATGAAAAACACACTAAGGATGATGAAATTAATAAAATCTAAATCAGAATATAAAAGATCAAATTAAAATTGATATAAAGGGACTTTATAGTGAATGAAAGATTAAAAATGAAAAAACAAAAATCAAAGAAAAACAGAAAAAAGAGAAGAAAGCGGAAGAAAGAAAGTGTGAACTTGACACAGGTTGTCTAGGCAATGTTGCTATGCAGGGGGCAAGAGGGAGGAAGGAGTGGCCGCAGAAAGTCAGAACATATAATCAGAAATAAAATCAGTCCTTTTGTGGTGGATCATTGTTTTGCAAAGCGGACAATTTTTTTTAGACTTTTTACTTAAATTTAAAATTTATAATCCTATTTAAACAGCTTCATAGTATGCAAATAAACATACTAATTATGAAGAATTGCACAGAATGGATTATAATTATTGATTCAATGATGTAATTCTTATTACAGTCATGGTAAAAAGAAAGCACACCCTCTTTCATTTCTAAGGTTTTATGTATTAGGACATAATAAAAATAATCTGAGCAGGTTATCTACTAATTATAAGGTTGGTGGTTCGAGTCCTGGCTGCTCCAGTCTGCATGCCAAAGTATAGAAGATAATAAACCTCAAGTTGCATCTTCGATGCAACCGTCGGAGTATGAATGTGTGTGTGAATGTTTGGCCAAAACTTGGTCATGCAACAGGACTAAAGAGGAGTGAGCCAAAATTTCTGTCTACTCCAAGAGTCATACAGAAAATTATTAATTTATTGCTGCTAAAGGTGGTTCTACAAACTACTGAGTCATGGGGCGTACTTAGTTTTTCACACTGCTTCTGCATTTTGGTTCAGTTTTTATTTGAATAATTAATGACAGGGTATAATATGTCATTTGTTTTTGTTCGTCTCAGATCGTATTTATCTAATTTTAAGACCTGGTGAATACTAGATTTTTTTAAAAAATTTGTCCTGATATATAAAACCTTAGAATTGACAGAGGGTGTACTTTCTTTTTTACCATGACTGCACTTTTACAGTGTGTAACTGTGTAATAATATAACCTGCAAAGCAATACAAAACAAAGAAAAAAACAAAAAAAATAGTAGGAAGTGCAAGTGTCATATTTGCACCCAAAATATAGTGGAGTCATAGCACAAAGTAGCATAACATATAAATACTTAAATAAATACAAGTACAGTAAACCTGTACTTCAGTAATATACTTGATTAATGTAAGTTAGATTCCTGCTGGTTCTATCCATGCTCTCATCCAGTGGTGTTGGGCTTTGCCATATTAATTATTTCCTATTATCGATCAGGCAATACCTGACTGACAAGGAGAAACACAGTTAAAAGCTGCGTGGTTCAAATCCCCAGAGCTTCCCTTAGCCCCTGATCAATGCAGTACAGGAATAACATACAGTCCTGGCTGCTTTGGCTACCAGTGAATCAACAGTAAGTAGCTGTGGTGAGAGTGCTGAATCACTTTTTGTGACATTTGCTTCACATGATTCAGTCTTCACATCCCTCTACATAATTTCAAAGCTTCTACATGAGCTCAAAAATCTGTATGTTTCTGTAAAGAAAACATAGATAAGTTTTCAAATGAAATGAAATGTCCTCAGTTTTTTCTCATTCTTTTACAGATACCATTTGGTTATTGATGCCAGTCAGGAATACAGCAATTGTTTGACTCTTTGATTGTAAAACAAAATGGCCACATACTATTAATGCGTTACAGCATTTCTTGACTTACTTAACAGGTTGCGGTTAAGTGAAATATGACAAAACTATAACAAAACTATAATCGTGCTGTTCAGAGTCATTTGATCAGAGTTGCATGCTGTCAAGCTTTATTCATACTGAGCCATCCCAGAATCAAATTTGCAACCCATTGCAAGTAGGGATTTTTCTTTTTTACCCTTCTGTGGTCCTTTGTGATGACATTAGTTATCAGTTACACAATAAGGCCAAAATCATTAATTTGCCAGTTCCCTCACAGCAATGCTTGATTTCAGATATTCAGATTACTATCATGTATCAAAAAGAAAAGCAGAAATTCTCACAGTTTTTTGGATGGTGCTGCAGAGCATTTGAGATTCGTGCATGAACACATAGAGGGTTTTATCTTGGCTCATTTTGGCCTTTGGAGGTGATCTGAATTTTCTTCTACAGTAAAGGGATTAAGTCTGTGTTACTATACTATTCAATTTAATTCAGTTGTATTTATATAGTGCCCAATAACAACAAACAGGTGCCACAAGGCACTTTATATTGTAAGGTAGCAACAGAGAAAACCCAACAGTCAATGCACCCTATGAGCAAGCACTTGGCGACAGTGCTTGCTCATAGGGAAAAACTCCCTTTTAACAGGAAGAAACCTCCAGCAGAACCAGGCTCAGGGAGGGACAGTCATCTGTTGCGACCGGTTGGGGGTGAAGGGAGAGAGACAGGACAAAAGACAGACTGTGGAAGAGAACCAGGAATTAATAATAACTAATGATTAAATGGAGAGTAGGGTATAAATAGGCGAATGAAAAAGAAACACTAAGTGCATCATGGGAACCCCCCAGCATCCTAGGTCTGTAGCAGTATAACTAAGGGAGGGTTCAGGGTCACCTGATCCAGCCCTAACTAAAAGCTTGATCAAAAAGGAAGGTTTTAAGCTTAGTATTAAAAATAGAGAGGGTGTCTGTCTCCTGAATCCAAATTGGAAGCTGGTTCCACAGTAGAGGGGCCTGAAAGCTGAAGGCTCTGCCTCCCATTCTACTCTTAAGTATCCTAGGAACCACAAGTAAGGCAGCAGTCTGAGAGCGAAGTGCTCTATTGGGGTGAAACGGGACTATGAGCTGTTTAAGACAAAGACCTGATTATTAAAGACCTTGTATATGAGGAGAAGAATTTTAACTTCAACTCTGGATTTAACAGGGAGCCAATCACAAGGTCAGTGAGGTGGTTAGCACAGTTGCCTCATAGTAAGAATGTCTGGGTTCAAATCCCCCGGCTAGTCAGGGCCTTTCTGTGTGGTGTTTCCATGTTCTCCGTGTGCCTGCATGGGTCCTCTCCAGGTACTCTGGCTTCCTCCCACAGTCCAAAGACATGTTAGGTTAACTTGGCCATACCTGTGAATGTGGGGATGAACGGTTGCCTGTCTCTCTGTATTCATTGAAGTACACTTAGAATTACTTTTGTTATTACATACAGTTTACCTCACTGCATGTTTTCAGGTCACTAACTCTTAGCCAGAGGAGAAGGTGCTTTCTTGTTAAACTGTGAGGATTTGGATTGTGATGGAGACAATGAACTTTGCTTGCTCACGGATTAGCTCCTGGCCAGCTTAACACGGAAGGGAGGGAAATGTCTGGGGGAAATGGATCACATGATGAAGCAAACACCTCATTTATATAAAGTTCATTGATTAAAATCATACACCCACACATAAACTCACAGCTTTACTCATGTGTGGCACCCACCCACCCACCCACCTTGATCCCATTGAATGTCTCTAAATGGCTTAACTGCTGGCCATTATAAAGCACCCCAAAGCCCCCATGACTCTCCCAGGACCACTTGGCAGAGCCCGAGATGGAGGCCACTGTGATCGTTGACACACTTCATTAGGCCATCTTATTAAAGCATTAGCCGTCTTATGTCACTGGGTAAATGCTCGAATGGGAACATTAGATAGCTTTCCAATTAGTGACCAACTAGATTATGTAAGTGCAGTTGAAATCAGCTTGAACCTGCTTTTACTTTTTTTTTTTTTTACAAACTGGACTTTGAGCAATTCTCGTGGGTTGTGGAGTTGTAGAAAAGACCTGTTGTTACTCAGGGAAAGAACCTGCTCATGTAATTATGTAACAAAGTTCACTGATCTGCTAATTGGGCTACTACTACCACTACTATTACCACTACTCACTGCAAAAAAACAGCATCAACATTTCTTTATTTTCCCCTCTCTCCTGTCTCACAGTGAGCCATCCAGTTCCTACTATCTGCTCTCCACAGGCCCAGCTGACTTGTTAGAGAGGCAGATGTCTAGCAGGAAAGTTGCAGCTTTGATGGCAGCTTCCATGATTTCTGCAGACACTGAGCCCCTACCTGCTCAGTTCAGATAAGAGCATCCGCTGTCCTCAACTGAATGTTCAGAAATACCAGGACTGTGTTGCATTGTTAGATGGACTGTGTGAACATTAAAAAGGCTGTCCAAAAAAACTGGCATTACTCAGCTGCTGGCTTACTGCCATCAGAAAACCTGCCTGCAAATTGGTTATTGTATGTGTCCAAAATTAAATTTATTTAGGTTATTTTTGGCTCATTTTCCAGCAGGTCTTTTTTTTTTTAAGTGCACATTTATTGCATGTTTTTCCCCACAGCATATGGGCCATTCTACTTGTAACCATGTATGTGGAATCAGGTGCTATGTGGACCATAAAGAGACACAACGTATCAGAGATTAATTTAAAAACTTAAGGCTCGGGATAGTTTTATTTTCAGTGGCCTCACAGATGTTTTATGTTGCCAACCTTTTACATGAAAATTATACTTAGTTCTATGACTAATTTTGGTGACCTTGTGACTTTTCATTATCAGGCAAATTAACTACATTTCCATCAGTTTCATTTTACTTGGTGCCAGTTATTAAATGTTAGCATGCCATGACACTAAACAAACATGGTAGAAATGGTAAAAAATACCTACTGAGCGTCATTGGGTCATTATCACTGTAGTCTTATTAGCATGCCAGTGTCAGTATTCTAGTGAAAGCAACACTGTGCCTGAGTACAACTTTGCAGAGCTGCTAGCATGACTGTAGAGTCTTTGTGTTGTTGTGACAGAGCCATTGTTTTGCTTTGATTTGGGTGGACACTGGACGTCTGATTGCAAGCAAAGATCCAGTGAATGGCTGCATAAATATTAAAACAAGGTGATTAATAATTCACAATGAAGCTGTCTGTAAAAGTTTTATTACCGGTTAACAATTTTAAAATCCTGATGGTGATGTCTATCTGCATTTGCTTATTCAGTATATTCTTTGCATTCTGTTTAGTGTAGAGTGATGTTGCGCCAGTAAGGAATAGATTTATATTTATGAATTGTTGTTTAGCAGTTATGCATGGATCTGGTGGCTCTGTTGTGGGCACTTTGCTGGTCTCCTGTGAGTCACTGCTAATCAATACAAAGGGTTCCTGACACTTCCTGACAGAAGTGGCCTCTTTCAGGATGACAATCCTCTCCATTAGGCACAAGGACAAGGGGTCACTGAATTGTTTGATGAGCATGAATATGATGGGACTCACAGATAGAAACCCATATGAACCACTATAGAACCGTTGACATGCCACATCGGTGGATCACTGTTCGAAGTGTGGTATTCCATCCTTCCAGTACTTTCAAAGACTTGGAGACTCCCTCTACATTATGGAGAGACTGACCTGCCTAAACCTTGTTTCTTGTTTCAGTGGACAGTTTTAGTGTCTTATGATGTGCCAGAGCAAACACTGAGTACTGTACTCATTATTTTGGGGGCATGACATTTTCATTAACATGCTGAACATTGTTCTCTTACAGCTGTCATAAGTCTTATTGCTTAAACCATTGCATGGCCTAACTTTGTTTTCTGCAGGATTTTGATATTTACTGCAAAATATGGTTTAAAAAGAAAAGATATTGTATCTCTTTATGACATTTATGTGCAAAATGGAAGAGCTCGGTACCTGAATGACAGCCAGGCACACATCGCCATCAGTGCAAACATAAAAGTCTGTATATTATTCTGCTTGTGAAAACCCTGGGCTGTGTCAGTGATAGGAAAGGAGGAGCACGGAGAGAAGGGATACTCAGGAGAGAGTCTCGGGACTCGTCGACAACAATGGAGAAAAAGAGGGGAGGTTCTGGCTCAGAGAATGCAGCAGTGAGCAGTCTTTGCAGTGTTTTTGCACCTCCCTGTTTGCTCTGCTGCTTTTGCCAGCTCTCTGTGCTGCTGGAGTGTGTGACACACAGAGAGAAAATGTACAGTTATGCAGAAATTTTCCACGTTGTGTTTGTCTTACATTTGTCTGAAAAGAGATTGTTTCGACCCTTAGCACAGACCAATGCGACAGACCCCTTCATGATGCCCCCTGCTGAGATAAAAGTGTGTTTTCCTCTGAGGGAAATGTGGTCTTAAGGTGCAGGAGCTGCTTAACCACCATCTCTGTCTCTGTTTTTTTTCTATCTCTGCCTCGTTCTGCTTCAGAAGCTTTCTGTTTTGTTTTGTTTTTTTCACTGGAGCTTTCTACCTTCTTTTTTTAATTTAATTATTTAAATTTATTTATTTATTTATTTATTTTTACCTGTGCAACCATGTAACCCATATCCCACATTCTTAAACATGCAGTCCACCAGCCAGCCAATAAGGAACAGAGAGGGTTAACAGACAAGTGTTTTCATTTTTTGGCTGCGCACCCTGGGGGTCGTAGAGCAGAAATAGAGAGGAACAGATATAAGAAAATCTTATGTCACTTCAAGGTTCATTCAAAAGCTGCAAAGACCGACAAGTGTGAATGACGAAGCGAAAATATAGCAGAAGACAGAAATAAATATATGAGGGAGTGAGAGGGATCAAAGGACGGTCTAAATTAGAGAGAAATGGACAGACTGTCTGACGGACATCTCAAACAACAACAGACTGACAGCGAATGACCTGAATGGCAAAAACAGGGCAGGGTAAGGCAAAGTTGTCACCCCACAGTCAATTCATGCTGAGGGTAGTCATATTGGTGATGCCATGGTGTCTGTTGCCCCCCCCCCTTTCTGATGGTGCAGAGCAGCAGTAAACATTGATTCCTCCTTCAGGAGTTGTTCGCGCCATCCTCCATCTCTTTGTCCCCTCTGAACTGCTGACAGAGCCTCCATGTGTGCAGTGCACTTGACACACCCAGTTTCTGGGCGATGTTATCTGTTTTATTTTTCATTTTATCACAAGCTTTAGCACACCTTTAATCGACACAAGACAAGTGTTTTCAGTTTAATGAAGCTGCACTGCAGATAGAAGAAATTGCAGGATAGGTCTGTGTTGAGCTACATTTGCTTTTTGCCTCATCAGACTTCACTGCATATTGTGGCATTGGGGAAAAAGGAAAGATGCACCCTGAACAGGTTAGAAGTCCAACAGGGCTAACAACTACACCTACAGCCAATTTAGCCCTATACAAGTTAACATGCATGTCTTTGGACTGTGGGCGGAAACCATAGAGAGAGAACATGGAAACAGAGCTGGCCTGCTGGTCCTTCTTGCTGTGAGTGAGTGCTGTGCACTCAACTGCTTCTCCACCCCATGCTCTACTTTGTGCAGTGAAACAAATAAGAGTGGTATCTAAGAGAACAACATTGGACATGAGTTGCTTTCAAGCAACTATTTAGTGACTATGAAAGTACAAAAAAAACCCTGCAGTTACCAGAGTGGCCACTTGAGGCTGGCTCCAGGATTGAGTCAATAATGCATTATTATTATTATTATTATTATTCATCCATTTGGATAGTGGTTAAAGTTAGTGGTTGCTTTGATTGACAGGTATGCCGGTGCAGATGCTTGGGCCTCACAGAATATTGGTGGATTTTGTGCCTTTTGGAGCACTATGAGCGTCTTTGAGGTCTAGCCCATCCAAACAGTTTCTGCTTCAGTATTTATGTGTGAAATTCTAGTATTTTATTAGTCTGCTCATCCAAACACAGTCACTTCTATGTCACAGATAAACTGAGGGCAAAGTTAGAAGGATTTTGTCTGCAGTTTTCCTTCCTCACAGGTAGCACATGACAATAGCTAATCCAGTGTTTTCAGAAATGCTTTGGAATCGTGGAACAGAGTTGCAACCAGTTGGTAGCACTCCACCTCCTGCATTAGCTCATACTCCCTTCCATGCTAGCAAGGTGATCAGAAAAACTTGTCTGCAATGCTGAGGGCCCACACTCCTAGGCCTAACCTGTAGTAACAGCCCTTAGCTCAAATGCATTGGCTCTTTCCAGGAGGTTGTTGAAGGGTATTCTGGGAATTGGGGAAAAATGCTAACTTAAGTGGGTGTACATAATGCAGGCTGAGGGATAAAGTGAAGTAGATTGTCATTCATGGCAAATGAATATTTTAGTAAACTGAGAAGTTTAGAGAAGAACTGCATTTGTGGAGGAGTTTGTTTCCTTACGTGTGGACTAAATTTGCAGTGGTTCAAAGAGCAATGTTTTACTGCTTCTCGTTTATCAGGCTGCTGTATTTGAAGTGCACACAGTGAGTCATTAGACTGCACAAGGACAAGAAATGCTGTGAGTAAGAAATTATGAAGCTTAACCTAAGGACCTTCATGTTGCTGAACATTGCAGGTTTAAATGTGCTTTGCAACCAGGAGATGCAAATGAGGAGGGAGACAATAACTAATGAGGAGCCAGTGTCCATGGCAACCTGTCCTTCACTTAACCCTGTTGTAACGTGAAATAGCTTGACTGGTTTGTTATGTTTCATGAAGAACCTGAAAAAGAAAGAATTAAAAATACAGTTATATTAAATTTGATATTGCAAGTGTTTTGTCCACAAGTCTTGAGTAATTTAAGTCTTTAAGTCTTTATTAGAAAACTACATTTTTCAAATATCGAATAGCCATTATTATGATTTAAATCCAGAAATTCTTCTGGAGACTTTTAAACCTGCAATGGAGCTTTAAAAGCCTTGTGTGCATGTAGTGTGCATGAGTTTCTAGGTCCATAAAGAAAGTGGAACACGCCTCTTTTTTTCTTTCATTATTACTTTGATTTGAATGCAGCCAATAAATAATAGTGGAATGGTAATGGAATAGTTCTTATATAGTGCTTTTCTACTCTAATTGAGCACTCAAAGCACTTATACCACACGTTTGCATTCACCCATTCACACAAGCACTTCCATATGTAACTAAGCTAAGTGCTTATTATCTAACACTCACACTCCAACACATGCATTGGAGAGCACCTTGGGGTTCAGTATCTTGCCCAAGGATACTTTGGCATGCAGCCCAGAATCAAACCACCAACCTTTTGATTGGTAGGTGACCTGCTCTACCAACCGAGCCACAGTCACCCTTGGAAGCAGAAACCGTGGGCTCCAGTTTTTTTTTTCGAGCTCGTCTAGTTATAGATTTGGCTCTCCATCAGCTTGTCCTGGTCTCGGAAAGTTGTAAGATACAGAATCATGTTATAGTCTTCTACCTCGAGAAGCTTCTGCCTGTGTTAGATTGGATCACCATGTGAGTCATCCTCCACCCTGAGCCATCTATCCACAAGGCTGTTGTTTTCGACGAGTTATTACCAAGCAACCAGCCAGTAACTTGAACCTGCGCTGTGGCGGTTTGAAAAGCACCTTAAGCTGAGAGTAAATCCCTGAGGGCCAAAGCCTCTCACACAGGAGCTGCTGCAGAAAGAGCTCCAAACAAATAGCAGTCTATCTGAAGCCAATTTAACAGCCTGTGACTTCTGAATGGCACTTTTTTCCTCCCACCTCTCTATTCCCATTTACTTTCTCTCAAGCTTGCCTTCTCTAACAGATGAGGAAAGCTTTGTCACTCCCATGCCCTTCATTTTTCTGTTTCCCCACCTTGGAGGATTAAATACACTGTCCTTGTGTGAGGTAAGGTCGCATTGACACATATTTCTCAAAGCTGTCTTCTCGCTCACCTGCATGTGTGTGACCCAGAGACCCTGTCTTGTGGGCATCTCTGTGATGAATGAGATGTCTCATCTTGTCAACATATTGCTGACAGCCAGTTAATGATCACTGTGCCTCAGTCCTGACGCCTCAGTGAGGAAGATGAGGAGCGTCCTTTTTAAAAAAGTTGTGAGCATGTGATCACAACAGACAGTTGGCTCAGTGTGCTTTGTATTGTAAGGTAAATACCCTACAATAAAAAACAAGAATCAAACGACCCACTATGAGCAAGCACTTGGTGTCACTTGGTGACAGTGGGAAGGAAAAACTCCCTTTAAACAGGAAGAAACCTCTGGCAGATCCAGGCTCAGGGAGAGGCAGCCATCTGCTGGATGGGAGTGAGGGGAAGGAGACAGGACAAAAGATACAATGTGGAAGAGAGCCAAAGATTAATAATAACAAATGATTAAATGCAGTGTCTAAACACAGAGGGAGTGACAAGAGGCGAGTGAAGAAAAAACACAGTGCATCATGGGAACCCCCAGCAGCCAGCTGGGTTGCAGTGTGGACTGAACTATGGACTGATCACATGGATGCAGATATCTGCTAATCAGTGCTGCTTAGAGCACACACCTCTTGGACAGGCTGTTAGAATGATAGTGTCATTCATTGTTATTCATCTCAAGTGTTATTTGTTCCAAATTAGAACATTTCTGAGGCTACTCATTTGTGCACCTCGGTACTCTCAATTAAAGGGTTAAAAAAACATAATCAAAGTCTGATTTTTTTTAAAGTGCCCTTTTTTCTATAGAAAATTTTAAGCCATTATATAATTTTGAAAACTGTATATATGGGATTTGATTTGAAACGTGCTACATTGTTTTTGTCATTGTTTTAATTTGGAACCCAACTGTTTATTTAAAAAATAAAAAAAACAAAACAAACATCTGTAGTGTTTACTTTTTTGCCTATATGCTAAAACCATAGTCAGTCTCAAGTTGCCTTTCCAGGATTTTATAACTCCCAGAGTTTAACATTACAAGTTACATAGTGCCACACAATATCATTTAGGACAAATAATGCAGACATGTTTGAACAGATCTTCTTCAGTGCTAGATACAGCCTGAACACAAAATGTCTATACTGGGGGTATTTTTACTGTTAGACAGCATGGGGAGATGTTTGTAGTGGCCTGAAAAGGATGGACTGAAACATTTTAGTGTGTTTTTGGCAGCATCTATTGGTGTGTGTGTGTGTGTGTGTGTGTGTGTGTGTGTGTGTGTGTTCTTTGAACTTTTATTGTTTTAAGCACCTCTTTGGGGCCATTTAGATGGTGGGAGTGTCGGGGGTTTAGCAGTGATGTCATAGTTGGCACACTTTGGACTGGACTCTAAGAGACGATGACACTTTGCCAATATGCTCCTGCTGCCCTTTTCTAGCAGCAGCATTTTCATGCCTGTCCTCACTTTCAGTGCTGGTCAGTCGGCGCGTTGGTCTAATTGTTTTTCTCACCGACTATACGCTCTACTAGTGCTAGAAAGGGTATTTTGAAGGTCTTTTAATAACACAGACTCATTAAAATGCTTTAAGTAATCAGGAACAAACACAGTTCAGTTTGATGGTTAAACTCTAAAGTGGTTGTGTTATAGGTATGTGCTCACACAGGCTGCACCATAGCTGCATAAACAGGTATTACAACATGCTACTTTATTGCCAAATAGCTATTTTTAGCATGTTGTTTAGGCATGTAATTGTTCAGGCTTTGTTATTATTATTGATATTTTGCTCCATCATCTAATTATTGCTATAATTGTACCATCAGAGGTTTTCCTCAGTAACAAGAACAAAAAGTGCATATATACAAACGTATAGCCTAACCTTGTCTTTTGAGGGCAGTATTATGATCGATATTCTAATAAATTAAAAAAGACAGTATTTGCAGATATACTGTCAACATTAGTTAAAAATCAGACTCCAGTATTCACATGAAGGCATGTGGTGCAGGTACATTGTGTGTGTGTGTGTTTGAGCTGCGAAGCATCACCATGGCAGTCTGCAGCAACAAAGACTGAATGATGGACTTCCAAAAGCAGCTCAGAGGCCCTTTAAGGAGGGCACAGAAACGGAGGCTGGGATCGCCGGGTTTGAAACTAGTTCTGAAGAAGTCTGGCCTCAAAATGCTGCAATACATATGTACTGAAATACCAATGAGCTGTAACTCTTTCTTTGACAGCTGCTCGAACTCAGTCTCCTCCCATTCTTCCCATTGATTTCTTCCTTTTAGTGTGTCAGACAAGACGATGGTGAAGTAACACTTCACTTCTCCAGAAACAATGGAAAAGTTAGTGAAGCACTTTGCAATCAGTGAACTAATGTTCTGTGTTCTCATCTCCCTTATTGACTTGACAGTGACTCATGTAGTGATAATGATTTGGAGCTATTTTAAAAAGTAGGCAGGTAATTCTTTGAACTTGTCTGTGAAGTTAATATTTTTTCATTATGTTATTTATTGTTACCATGTGAAGTTAGAAAACCATTTTTTTTCAGTAGACTTCTGATACATTCCACTTTCAGAGTGTTAAAGGTGCCGTTTACTACGTTTGTGGCTTATTGTTTGACTGGAGCTCTAAGCAAGCAAATTCTACTGAAGCCATCACTGTGCTGACCTTGCGCTTTTACAATAGACCACTTATCAACAACAATGGGCCTTGGTATGAGTTCAGTAGGAAGATTACCTTTGAGAAAACCCAAAACTAGTGCTGCTGTGCACATATTTAGGCTGTGACAAGAGGGACTTAAGTGTTTTTTTTTAAAGATAAGATAGACTTTAATGGATCCCTGTGGGGAAATCTGTAGAGTTTGTGGGGATTTGAATATCTAGTAGCTCACATGGCCTGTTCGTTAAACCAGCTGACTAGAAAAGTTGCTGCTGCAATGGATTTATGTCAGTGTTGAGCATTCCTTATCCTATCACCACAAACAATATGAGAACATCAAATAACCACACAAATCACAAATATAATCCGTCCCGATTAACATTTAAAATTTGTTTTAACATTTGTCTCCACAGTTACCCCGAGTGCTGCAGTGCTGTTTTTAGCTCATCTCTACAAGAGTACTTCAACCTCTTAATATTGCCAGTGGCCTGTTTAAGGGTAGGGTGATGTCTATAAATGGACATCAGCATATAAATGTGCAGAATCTGGTGGCAAAGGGCTAAATTTTCAGTTCAGGTTCAGGTAGTCCACTTGTGGAAAATGTGAAGAGCACAGAGAAACTTGCTGAAATCTCCAAATCACTGGTTACCATTTGATGCCAGTTTTGCTTTTTATAGTAATCATGTACATGTTTCTTCTTCTTTTTTTATTCTTTGCATCGGTGAAACGTGGTTTGAACACCAAAAATCCAAAGTCTCAAAAGTAATAAAAACGATGCAATGTGCATTGTAGAGTTTGTTAAAATTTCAGATCTATCTGTCCATCCATTTTCTCAACTGCTTAAGTTGAGCAACACTGTCAGGAAGTGAGTGCCCACCTGGCCAACATCAACTCCCAGGAGGAGCAGCAGTTTGTCTTTGGTAAATAACAGTGCTGCGAAAAAGTACTTGCCCTTTCCTGATTACTTATTCTTATGCATATTTGTCATGCTTACATGTTTCAGCTCATAAAATCTTTTTAATATTAGACAAAGATAACCAGAGTAAATACAAAATGCAGTTTTTCAATGATGATTTCATTTATTAGGGGAAAGTAATCTAAGTCTACCTGGCCCTGTGTGAAAAAGTAATGTGAAAGAAAGTGACTGGGGAAAAAACTGCATCCATGGGAGAGTTCCAAGGTGAACCAAAAAACATCTTGATGTTCCCCAAGACTTTTGGGAAAATATTCTGGGGACTGATGAGGAAGGTTTGAGTCACGTTACATCTGCGTAAAACTAACACAGCTTTTCATAGGAAGTACCTCACACCTCACACGCAGTCAAACATGCTGGTGGTAGTGTGATGGTCTGGGGTGGCTTTGCTGCTTCAGGACCTGGATGACTTGCTGTAATCGACGGAACCATGAACTCTGCTTTCTTCCAGAAAATCCTGAAGGAGAATGTCCGGCCATCAGTTTGTCCCCTGAAGTTCAAGCACACTCGGGTTATGCAGCAGGACAATGATCCAAAATACACAAGTCCACCTCTGAATGGTTAAAAAATAAAACCCAAAAAACATGAACAAAAGGAAGGTTTTGGAGTGACTGAGTCAAAGCCTGGACTTAAATCAGATTGAGATGCTTTGACATGACCTTAAACATTCCGTTCATGCTGGAAAACCCTCCAATGTGGCTGAATTAAAGCAATTATACAAAGAAGAGTGGGTCAAAATTCCCCCACAGGGACCTGATTGCAGTTCTTGCTGCCAAGGGTGGAACAATCAGTTATCAGGTTTAGGGAACTATTACATTTTTACAAAGGACCAGGGAGGTTTGGATGAGTTTTTTCCCTTAATATATTTACTTGGGGTATCAGTGTCTAAGATTAAAATTTGTTTGATGAGCTGATACATGTAGGTGTGACAAATAAACAAAAAATTAAGAAATCAGGAAGGGGGCAATAATTAATGAACAAGTTGTGGATAATACCTACTGTATGACTCTGTCCAATTTAACTGTCATTCAAGGGATGGGTTTGATACCTTAGTTTTGTTACCTGGAAGTCTTTGAAAATATTAACAAGAAGAACATAGAGCAGCTGAAATTAGGTCTAATTACAGTGAGGTAGTCATAACTACACAGTCAACTAGTTAAACAGGGTAATCAGCAGTTTGGGAACATGACATTTATTTGAGCTATTGGATTCAAAGAACAGGACAAATCTTCCTTTGTGAAGCTAATTTTTCTTATCAGTATTTCTCTCATAATTTTCATTTCTGCACAGGTCTGTGTCATAGCTGTTTAGAATAGTGAAAACCTCCTAGAACATCAGCATATTTCAGAGATATAGCAGCAGGGCAGACTGCAACAGTGACTCAGCAGTCACTCATTGCTTTTAGAAATAAACAGACGATTGGACTTGTAGTGTTGGCTTTAATGCTCAGAGGCAACGCAGTACTGAAATGAGTGGGGAGAAAGCAGCGTCTGTACTGACTTCTTTAATTTTCCAGCCCACTTCACACCCCTTTATCTCTAAGTACAGACAATAGTAGTCGGTCCTGGGGAAGAAATGAGCTCACATTAGGCAAATGAGATTAAACACAGGGTAATAACTTTTTGATGTTGCTTCATTCAACCTCTGTTGACCTGACAGACATATAAAGATGAAGCCCAAGGCATCAATTCTTCCTCATTAACTCACTGATTTCTTAACTTTTGTTTCCCCTCAGTCCAGGGCTACAGTTGCAGGATGTTGGGAAGTCCTGCCATAAAAAGTTTATTCATCAGAAGTATCAAAAATGAACTGATGTTACCTACTGTTGATTTTGTTCATCTTACACGATAAGGAACTGAATATCTTCCATCTGAGTTTTAGAGCGGTGGTTAGAGAAAATGCTATGGCTTACGATGCCGACTTGGCCTTTGAAAAACTGTTCTTTCTATTTTTCCTTCTTTTTAATTAAATTATTGATTTGTGGGGAAAATAACCAGCAGATGAATCAAAAATATTTCAATTTAAATGGCATAACATTTGTCAGCTAATGAGACATGTGAGTGGTTTCTGTTTGGTGCTCAGTTTTTTTGACCAAGCTCTCTACTGAATCACTGCTCTGTATATGAAGTAACAGGCCACATCAGTCTCCTTGTAAAGGGCCTGCCTTGTGTTCATGGTGTACAAATAACTGTGATCACACAGCACAGGTTTTGAAGAAGTGCTCCTACAGGAATACCAGGGCATCGCATACGATTTACATCATTTTATACTCATCACACCATTCAGTAACCTCTGCTTTTTTAGGCTGTGAATCTGGGGCATGCCAGAAAAAGTTTGAGAAGCAATGAGCTAGGGAAACAAGTGGATAGAAACCATAAAGCCTGTACCGTAACAGCCCCAGATCACCCTGCTGTAGTGTTCAAATGTTATTTATTTGTCATTAAGTGTATATATTAGATTTTCACACACCTTTCTGATGCTTGGCCCATAATTGAAAGTACTTTGGTCATTTCAAAATCATGCAGGATAAATACGTTTAATTTGATGTCAGATAAAATGATGTAAAATAACTCCAGCATCTCTCATGAAGTAATGACTCTTGAAATTTCCCTGATTATATTTCCTAATAAATGAACTCCATAGACATGAAAGTTGCTGCGTCATAGAAATACAGTAATGGATTTATTAATTTCATTGGTAAAATTGATGTTATATTGATACAAATGTGTGTCCCTAGCAAGAATATGCAGGTAAAGAAATCAAACCCTGGGATGTGCTGTTTTTGTCTGCAAACTGAATCACTGCTTCTTTTAGCTGTAACATTTAACCTCGGCATTAATCATTTCTGCACAATGGCATTATAACACAATCTGTCTACAGATATTTTAGGATTATTACTTCAATTAAAAGAGTCGCAGCTTTTGGTACTGAATCAGTTTCAGCTCTTTTCTTCGTGTTATTCTGGCATCTCACTGAAACAAAGCTTTAAAGCATCTGAGCTAATGCTGTAGTCAGTTTTAAAGTTTGTTTTCTACACTAAATAAAACTCTGTATTAAACTATGTTAGATTGATCTGCCTAGACATTTTTTTTTAAACCTGTTGTCTTTAAATTTCTTGAACCCTTTTCTCACTACCCCCCTTTGCTGCTGTAAATGTGGAACATGCTATATGGAGCAGTGCAGTGGCTGGGCCTCGGTCGATCAGTGCTCCGTTTTAGTCGCCTTTAAACAGAGCGTTCTCATTTTGGGAGTTCAGACGTGGATATTTATATCAAGCAGGCCAGCTGAGAAGAGAGAGTGGAGAGCTGAAACACTGAGTCCTGTCTAACAAATGACCTTCCTTCCTCTGGGCCTGATGAGCAGAGTCGTGCAGTCTTTCAAGACTGAAGGGAAGTGAAGAGTTCACCTCCCGAGATCCTCAAGTCATCCGATGGAAGCAGGACAGATGACATCATCCAGCATCTAACCTGCCACCAAAGTTATTTTTGTCAAGAAGATGGATCTTTGCAGATTGCAGAAGACTTGCACCCCGATTGTTTAGTTACATCTTTGACACACATTGTCAACAAACATATGATCCTGCTAAATTAATGTGCTCTTATTTGAGTGCTAATTACAGTCCCCGGATAAGAAATCTCTAAGAAAGGAAACAGTTTATTTGTGAACACTTAATTAACTTTGCGAGAGCAAGTAAAAAAAAAAAAAAAATCAGTTAATTAAACTTTATTTGTATAGCACCTTTAGTGGCATCATCAAAATTAGCTACAAAAGAAGCTTAATAGTTGACTGGTAGACTCCTTTATTTACAGCAATGATTGATTTAATATTTTTTACATCCGTAAAGTTTTTAAAGTGGACCTGTGCTCATTTTCATCTCTGTATTTCTATGCTTGGACTGGCTTTGCATGATTCACCATTCATAATAATCCTTAATTATCTCATACCTTGAACAACATCCACTGTATTAGCGCCCTTTCCTCCTCGCTTTAAGCCAGCCTTCTTCTGATTGGCTGCCCCTCGTAATCGAGCTTCTGTGTGCCAGAGAAGACAATATGTACAGTATCTACTCTCACTGGCATCATATAAGTCCAAGAGTAGGAAAAAAAGTGTCAGAAACTCAGTGTTTAGACAGTCTGAAGCCTGAACTTTGGTTTTGGGGATTACTTGAACATATGCTGACCTTCTTATTTGAAACTTTGGCCACCGTTGTAACAATATGACAGAAAGAATCAATCTTGTTTTAAAAAAAAAAATCACTGTTTTTTGCAGTTTTTACAAATATGAAGATTTAGCTTTGGCTGTAGTATCTCCTGCATTCAGTTGCTATGTCTTTGTTGTGGATTTAGTAAAATGTGTGTCAATGATATTCTAATGCACTGCTTTGATGTTAAAAATCGCAGCCGTATCACAAAGCTCGAGAGCTGATTTGATAAGAATGTCATTAGTACTTAAGACAAATTCAGCTGAGACAGAAAGCCGGGACCTTCTAAAAGCAGTAAAGCCTCTGCAGAGATATGAATTATTTAAAAAAAACAAAGTCAGTGAAAATCAGTCAGGGTGAACAGTGTGAGTCCTCATTTTACTGCCTTTGCTTGGATGTCACTTTATGTGATAGGATGATGCTTCCTCTCTGCCTGGGATGCCAGTAAAAGAAAGCCACAGGGATGAATAGATGAGGGCAGCTTGGCTGAACATTGCTGTCTTCAATAGGGCCGTTTAAACAAACACATTTGAGCTGTGGAGCAGACGCTGGCCTGCCTGAAGAGCCTTTAGCTTCACAATGTTTGGTTCTCGGTGCACAGAGACCCACAAGGCTGACTCACATCACTGGGATGTAAGTTCCAGTAAAAGCCTCATTATTTATTACAACTGCAATTAATCACAGAGCACTGGGTTAAAAGACTGATATGAATAATGAATGTTTGTCTTGAATACCAGTTTTCATACCGTCATTTTCCTCACATGTATGTAACTTTACCAACTTGACCAGCATCTGCACACGATTCTGTCATGTGTCAGTGTCCCACAAATAGATACAAATTTGTCATTCATTTGGCTGATCAGTGTAACACTTTTGTCTTTTTTCATTGAAGCCTCCCAGTGACTATTTCAATAAGGAGAGCTCATTAATATTGTAGTTAATGATAATAATAGTGTTATTGTAGGGTCTTTGCCCACAATACAAAGCGCCTTGAGGCGACTGTTTGTTGTGATTTGGTGCTATATAAATAAAATTGAATTGAATTGAATTAATAAATAATTGATGTCCTGAACAGCCTGGATGAGGTGGGGATGGGGAAGAGGATGGATGCAAAATAGACTGGCTTAAAGGCAGAGACGCCACTTGGAGTGAATTTAAAGAACAGGGATTGAGTGCTGATTGGCTCAGAGAACGTGGGCAGATAGATCATAGGACAAGAGTAGTGACGTTGCAATTGAGAATGAGGTGATTTTGACAGCGTGGGAAATCAGAAGTGTGGGAGAAAATAGAGCTTCAGGAATAGCCTGAATCACCAAGAGGAAAAGAGAAAGAATGTAAGAGAACAGCTCTCTACCTTACTGAATGTAAAATCTTCTTCTTCTTCTTCTTTTTTTTTTTTTACTGCAAAGCGAGAGACATGGACAAGGTCACTGAGGAGAAACAAAATAAAACAATATGTATAAGACAGGACAATGAATTAAGAGTCAGGCCAGGATAGAAAACAAAAGAGCAAGGTGACATTTAGTGTTGACTGTTGAGGTGATAGGGTGTGTTTGTGTGCAGGTGTGCCTGCCTGTGTTGAATAAAACAAACTTAAGTTAGACATTGTAGGAAAAGTACCACCAGCGCCCTGAAGGAAAATTCAGTTTCCTGAAGCACTCCCTGGATGTAAAGCAGCATGCTAGCTGGCATTTGTGGTTTTGGAGGGAAATGTCTCAGGAACTAATGGTATGGATAGCTGTGGAAGCTGGATGGACCAAAATTCTGGACCAATACTTCTTTATTTGTTCTTTATTACTATGTTTTTCTTCATTTATTCAGTTTTATTTATTGAGCAATTGCAAAATTGGCCACTGTCATTGATCATTTTGATCTTATTTGAAGGCCATGGAAATAAAATATACCGTAAACGCTATTGTATCCTGCATAGAAACAACATGTATTAGATATGTTGTAGGTACTGAAAAGTAAAAAACAAAAAAGGCGGGGGGGGGTAATATTAAACAGGACTTCCACATCTGACAGTGGCCCAACTTAACAGTATTCGGTACAGTGCAGTAATACTTAGAACCATTTAAAAGTACAAGAGAGGAGTAAAAACATGTCATTGCTGATGTTCCAGCTCCTCAGTAGGAGGGATGACTAACTAAGTGCCTTAACCTTCACTTGCCTACAACCATCTAAACTCCTCTGCTGGCTTCTTGTTTCACATTTCTTGTTGTGGTGGAAGGGAATCCTTGAATTGTTAGGTCACATTTTTATAGATACAAATATGAACAGTCTTTTGGACTGTTTTTGAAAAATGCTTCATATGTCCATATGTAGAGGTTGAAAATGTAATTTTCAAATCAAAGGGTCAGAGAAGTATACAATATTAATATGTTATAAACTGTTGGAATGTAAGTATCCATGCATAGCCTGTATGTTAAGTCTTCTTGCTTCTAAACCTGTGCAATACCCATAACCACCCACACCTGAAAAGCCACACATTTTCTCATATTGAAAACTTAAAATAATATCAATTTTCAGCTCTTAAAAAATACCATCAAATAAGACAGGATTATTAAACTAGTTGCCAATGAATTTTCTTTCACTTAAATCACTCTAATCAGGGTCTTAACCTGAATAACAGTAAATATAATAAAATTCTAAAAGCTGAGTGTTGCAGGACCTTTTAACCTGTCTGTGCATCAGTGCCACCTACAGAATAAAGGTGACCCTGGTCTGAGAGACCTCAGCCTGCAGTGGTAGTGACAGCGAGCCCTCTGAGTGGCTTGTCGATGTTCTCTGACCCCAGGGAGAGACGTCAGCATTTCACACTGACTGAGAGAGTCTTTGTTGTTGTAGTATCTTCTAGTACCAGTCTGCAGTGTCAGCGAGCAGTCAGTTTGCAGGCAGCAGTTAATGCAGTCAAAGGAACACACCTCCTTATGGGCCTCCTTCTCCTGAGAGCAGATTTACAGTCATATCGCAGCTGTGTGGCGCTGGCGTCTACATTGTCCATATTGAGGAGTTTGCCTCGGTGCTGCGTATTGCTCTTGTTAGTGACTGAAGTATCCAAGCGAACCTGCAAATCATGGTTCACCCTCACAGCTTAGTCATCGTGCTGTGACACCGGACGCGTCTGTGGGCAGATCTGCTGAAGTGTTAGAACTCCTGACTGCTGTCCCAGCGAGGGGTGTCATTCTTCAGCTAAGTCCTTCAGTGACCTCTCATCGCCACTCACCCCATGCAGCTGTCAGCTGATTCAAAATTGTTGCTTTCTGTTTGGTGATGGTTGCTGCAGTGTGTTCCTATGGTAACATCAATAGAGGGAGCCACATCTTCTAATTTGCTTCAGTGACGGTGTCTGAATGCTGCCTTATAAAGCATATATTGCAATGTGAATATAATTTCACTTTATAGGTTAACGTCCACCAATCTTCTTCCATTTATCCAATTCAGGATCACAGGGGGGCTGGAGCCTATCCCAGCCACCCCAGGGTGAGAGGCAGGGTACACCCTGGACAGGTCGCCAGCAATTTAGAATCACTAATTAACTTAACCCCACTAACTGCATGTCTTTGGACTGTGGGATGAAGTCGGAGTACCCGGAGAAAACCCACATGGACACGGGGAGAACATGCAAACTCCACTCAGAGAGGCCCGGGCCAAATGGTGGATTCAAACTCAGGACCTTTTTGCTGTGAGGCAACAGAGCTAACCACCACACCGGTGTGCTACCCATAGTTCAAAATGGATTTTATACATTTAATGTCTTTTCATGCCTAGTTGTGTTAAATCAATAAAGGTGAAAACAGTCCTGCACTGTGGCAGTATTAATACCTCACATTTCCTGTTTCTGCTTTATTGCACATCCAAAAGCACAACCAATAGTGTAACAGGAGCATGCACTAGCTTATTAAATTCCAAAGTTTTAGTTCATCAAATATCAGTAGCATTTCTTTATAATATACACGCAGAAATACCTCAGTCATTCCAACAACCAGTCAGACGACTAATGGGATTAAGTTGATCAGTGATCATATGTGTGCCAATATTTAACACAGTCATCAGTGTGACATTCATCTCAAATGATCTCAGTTATTAATCTCCAAAAAGATCCATAAATTGAGTGCATAATATCAACATACCATTAAGAATGGTATCCTGTATATTAAATGATGACCTCAAAAACCATCAACTGCATCACGTATGACTCCTAACGAACCCGCTCATTATTCACTGTTACATTCCTGGCCTTTGTGTTTAGCAGAATATTTGAATGTTATAGTTTAGTTCCCTAGGTGACACCCACCACCTGTAATTTAAAGTAAATATCCAGACAGCCTCTCTTTTCCTTCATAACTAGTATATATGATATATAATAGTAACCTGGGAATCACTTAAAAAATGTTTACATACATTCCTGGGTAATAATTTTGGGTTTTGCTGACTTTTGATGATCCTCATGTTAGCATTCAGCTCGTTACACTGCAATTTTCAAATACTGCCTCGTGCAGCTTTTAGCATGATGTTAAAAATGTGGGAGCTGCATTTGAAATAATGGCTATTTATTCTACTTTTACCGCCTGTTTTTGGTGATGAAAATGTGAAATGTAGATTTTGGTTCACATGACGCTCGAAAAAAGAATCACCAGGACAGCCAAAGTGAGAGAGTTTATGATCTGAGAATAGGTAGATTCACTGAGAGTGGAGAAAATAACTCCTGATATTTCTTTATGTGAAAGTGTCACAGATGATTTGTGGATAAGAGAAAAATGTGGTTGGATACAAAACGCTTCAGTTCAGCTCTTTTTCTCCAAATCGGTATTAATGTCATTTGGTACAAGAAAAGAATAGAAATGCATGAAGCAGATCAGCTGCAAACAAATAATACGTCTGTGATTATTTTGTGTAATAAAATTTTTGAGTGCTTCTTCCTTATCGCAGATGGCCTAGACTTAATATCATGCTGATTGCATTATTGATATACAAGTGGAAAATTTCAGAGCTTCTCTTTAATGTATGAAATAACTTGCTTCATTCAAACTCTTCTACATCTTAGCAGTCGATAGTCCTCCTTTGTTTTTAAATAATGTCTCGGTTCATTTTACAGCGTGGTATCTTAAGCTGACAGTGATTTACATTAAGAGCCTTTTCATGGAAAACATGTAGAAGGAAAGCACAGCACTGGAAACTCAGGGGACGTGCTGAAGATCCTGGTGGACGGTGGCGTCACTGAGATCCTCCTATTAATAGAGCTCTCAAATATCTAATTTGCACTGAAACAAAGGGGAATTAAAAGCTTAACATTGCCTCTAAAATGAATAAAGTAGCAATATAACAAATATGTTAGAGTACTCATTCAGGTTTTTTGGGGGGATTTTACATTTTAATGTTCAAAAAATGAAATTTTTCTCATACTGCATGCACACTTACCTCCTGTCATAAACTGGCTGAACACTAGATCTTAATTAACACAGAGATCAGGAATTAAAGCCAGGGAGCACGGGGGTAAATCAGGTTTTGCAGGTCTGGGTATGAAAGTCTAGAAAGGATGGTGGTGGTGGTGGTGGTGGGTGTTAGTCCCAGGAATGTTCTCAGTGATTGTAATACTGACGGGGAAGGGGGAAGGTGAATGAGATGAGGTAGAGGCCTTACTTGGATTCTTTAACAGGTGGTCTGGGGGGAGTGCAGAGGTCCTGATTCACTAGCTGATCCTTGAACTGAGGGAAGCTGAGGAGTGCCATGGTAGGGTGAGCAGGCAGGTACGTTATGGAGGTTAGCCTTCAGTTGTGTCTTAAGGTGATGGGACGAGCTCTTGGAGAGGATAAGGAGGGAAGTAGAGGCAGTCCACTCTCGAGGCAGGTAGAAGAGTCCAATCTGGGAGCACAGAGAGAAATGACCTTAGCACACTGGTACAGGTCTACAAAGAGGAACAAAAGCTGAGCCCGCTTACCGCTCTGTGGATAATCTGGCAGAGACTGCATGGTTGCGCTGGTCCTGAAATACTGCAGATGATGGGGCTTGATGGGATACAGGTGCACAGCTGAGGAGTGGAAGGCTCCGGGCTCCGGGCTCCCGGCTCCGTCTAGAAGGGTGAAGACCAGCTTAATCCTCCTGGCCCAGAGTGACAGGAAGACCAGCTAGTGGCAGACTATAACATCTCAGAAATAAGGCATTGGTTACCTATCATGAGTATGAGGAAAGCTGTCAATTTCTACCAAAATTCTGCAGCTCAACCCCACACATTATGGGGGAATGGAGGGTGGCTGAGGGACCACTGGCCCTCTGTCATTCATTCCCATTCACTCACAGACATTTCATGAAATGATGTGCACAAATGTTAAACAGGGAAACTGCTTTATAGTTCATGTAAAGATTTTGTAACTGATGCTACAGTGAATTTGTTTTGCATCAATTTTTATAGTGTCTCCTGAGCATCACTGTGCAGCTGCAGGTGTATTGGTATATGTAACATCTACACATTAACTGAACATAAACACTGGACAGCAGCCTCAGTCATAGTAGCTTGTTACTAGGTAAACATAACACTGTCCTCAGCCATAGAGATACACTGCACTGCAAGACTGGCAAGTACCAAAAAATAATTACCGGTCTCAGGTAACAGCAATATACCTGAATCTATTCCTTACTTCACCATTTTTGAGAGAGGAGGGGTGGGAATTCCTTTTAACAGGAATAAACCTCCAGCAGAACCAGACTGATGGGGAGCAGCTATCTGCCTTAACCGGCTTTGGTGAGGAGCCAGTGAAGAGAGGAAAGACAAGTGCAGAGAAACAAGCAAATAAAAGCTTGAGGTTGTAATTTTAAACTTCTGTGACCTCTTTCTTATTCCAACTTTTCATCTTGCATTGATGCACAAGTGGGTTGCCTGTCTCTATAAAGAGACTGCCCCACATATAATGGAGAATGCAGAATCTCTCTGGCTCTAAGAGGTTTTCCAGATCAGGTCTGGATGCCATCCAGAGAGGATGTCTTCAGGCCAGATGGCTGAATGTCTGGCAGCAGTTTACTTCATCCACCCTTCAGGCCTCCATAAACTTTCTCCACATTTACTACATTAAAAAAAAAAAAAAAGTTTTCCATTGTCTCTTGCAGGTCAGAGGACTCTCCACCACAGGAGTGATGTCCTAGAGACTGTAGTTCTCGTCAACCCTTCAGAAGACACTGTTTTATCAGAAGTAAGATCAGCATATTCTGAATTACTGTTCTCTGCTTTCACCAACTAGTTTTGAGTCCACACTTTTGGTCTTTTATCACACAAACACTTTTCAGGCACTGAAAATGAACCTTTAGAGAAACTCCTTTGAGGGTAATAATATTCATGAACTTTTTAAGTTTTGACATGTAGCCAGGGTACAAACTGAAACTTTTGGACTTTTCACTCCTGGTTTATGGCTCATCAGTCACTGTGGACTAGACGATGACTTCACCCACTGGTTTTGGCTCCCCCATGTTGAGTTTTTGGAGCCAGAAGTTACCATATTTTCAATTCAGTTCAATTCAGTTTTATTTATATAGCGCCAAATCACAACAAACAGTCGCCTCAGGGTGCTTTGTATTGTGGGTAAAGACCCTACAATAATACAGAGAAGACCCAACAGTCAATACAACCCCCTATGAGCAAGCATTTGGCAACAGTGGGAAGGAAAAACTCCCTTTTTAACAGGAAGAAACCTCCGACAGAACCAGGCTCAGGGAGGGGCAGTCATCTGCTGCAATCGGTTGGGCTGAGGGGAGAGAGACAGGACAAAAGACATACTGTGGAAGAGAGGCAGAGATTAATAACAATTAATGATTAAATGCAGAGTGGAGAATACACAAAGTAAATAAAGTGAATCAAAAGAAACAGTGCATTATGGGAACCCCCCAGCAGCCTAGGCCTATAGCAGCATAACTAAGGGGTGGTTCAGGGTCATCTGATCCAGCCCTAACTATAAGCTTGATCAAAAAGGAAAGTTTTAAGCCTAATCTTAAAAATAGAGAGGGTGTTTGTCTCCCGAATCCAAGCTGGGAGCTGGTTCCACAGTAGAGGGGCCTGAAAGCTGAAGGCTCTGCCTCCCATTCTACTCTTAAGTATCCTAGGAACCACAAGTAAGGCAGCAGTCTGAGAACGAAGTGCTCTATTGGGGTGATACGGTACTATGAGGTCTTTGAGATAAGATTTGGCCTGATTATTCAAGACCTTGTATGTGAGGAGAAGGATTTTAAATTCTATTCTAGAGGGGAAGATGGAGTCCTAAGCTATCAGCTAATGCAAGCAAACTCAGCTAGCAATCTGCATCTATAAATTGTATGGCTACAACACACAGACACACATAATTGGTATTAGTTTT
Source organism: Pterophyllum scalare (assembly GCA_024447675.2). NCBI lineage: Eukaryota > Metazoa > Chordata > Actinopteri > Cichliformes > Cichlidae > Pterophyllum > Pterophyllum scalare. The sequence continues at coordinate 39,296 of JAMQGT020005187.1, forward strand.
GTAGCAGACTAATATTCTAGAATTTTACTCACCAAAACTGATACACAAATTTCATAAAAGGTCTGTACCACACAGCAAGCCGTATTATTTATCTGATAATTCCAGTAAAAATGCTCCAAAGTCACCAACAGCAAAAAAAACGTCCAAGCACGTCGGCTACAGCTGCATGTGTGGCTACAGCTGCATGTGTGGCGACACACGTCAGTAACAGTGGCCATGTCCCTAACTCCTTTTTTGGGGGATTGACTATCTTTTGGAACCAGCCTCACATTTCATTTTCAGCTCTGAAGGTTTCTACACAAGCCTGCTTTCGGTGCACATGCCCACTGTACACATTTGGTTATGTGAATTACTGTTCTCTGCTTTCACCAACTAGTTTTGAGTTTCAGACATATCTGTATGGAAATACATACAAGACTGTGCTCAAACTGTGCCAACAGACAGAGATTGCTTTCATTTTAAAACACAATTTTAAAATGACCAACTATTTGTGTGGCTCTGGCCTTAATTGTTAAGCTATCCTACATGTTTACCTAAATACAGTCTGAGGCATGAGAGTTACTAGGTGACAGAAGAAGTACAAAAAAAATCTGGGGCAAAGCAATAGTGTAGTGTTAGGGAACAAATGCCCTCATCATTTTCCTCACATTTACTGTCCTCTCTTTATCTGTTACACACCAACTTTGAGTTGTTTCTAGTGTGTTTTGCATAGGTCTGATTTCAGTTGCTTGTACCAAGTATTCAACATCATGTCTTTGTCCCTGATGGGAGGAGAGACAGGTGAAACATTTCAGCCCATTAATGCGAAATCTTGTTAACCTTGACACAGTTAGAGTGCATCTTTCTTTATCACTGATGCAGGTATTTCTCTTTGTGGTTCCCCTTTAACTGTCCTCTGTCCCCCTCTGTCTTTTGTTTCTCCACTGTGTGTGTCCCAGATCCAGTCTTTGGTCACAGACTCAGCAGGACACAAGCTTCTGGTCTTGAGTGGGCAGAGCTCAGATCACGGTACCCTCCTCCTTCAAACTGGTGTTTTCACCTACCACACCTTTTCACGTGTCTTTGCTGATCCTGGGGTAAGTCAACATTTATACTTTGCGTTCAGTTTGAAAGGTCAAATACAAATTTTAATTAATCATAAAATGACTGCAAACACAGTTTATTAATTTTATAATGTATGTGTTTGTGTATTTTTTTCTTAATTTCTTTATTAGAGTCTTCCAGTATTGCAAAGTTACAAAAATAGATAAAGAGGGAAGGAAAAAAAGGCAACAAAAGGACAAAGACCAGTGAAAGGATAAACAACATTTTGTAACTGTTTGTGTATTATTTAACCTTAGCTTAGTCTTCTTTTATTTTTTTTAAAACACTATGCATTTCTGCTTTGTGCCTTATGCAAATGAGGGCTTGTCATTTAAAGTGTGTAATGGTGTCACATTGTCGATCGATGCCAGGCTCACAGCAGAAATGGTTTTCTTCAGTCAGGAGACTCCTAAAGAGCTGAGGCGCTTAGCTAATCTAGCTGAAAATAGTGCTGTCAGTCAGGACTATTTACTTTTTCTCGTGGATGCTCTGACTTACCGTCTGCTTCAATTAGCAGCCTACATGGACACATAGGTTGACCCCTGTACACACAAATAATACAAAATCAAATTAAAATGGCAATTACCAATTGCCTAGTTTTATTTTCCATATGTTTTTCTTTATTTAGGCATGATTTGGGCAGTTTTGGTCATTCATCTAATTGAATTTACAATTTTTGTAATACCTCCCCTTGACATAAAGGTTGTGTGTTTTCATGTGTACAGTCACTGACTCAGACATCTCCGGGTGTGTCTTTCCTGCAGGTCAGTGAATTGCTGGGCACGTCAGCCCCCAAGCAGCAGGCTACACTTACTGTGTCCTGCCGTGGGGAGGTGGGCTGGAGCTCCCTGGGACTGCAGCAGACCCTGCGGGAGTTCTTTGAATACAAACTAAACCCTGAAACTGTTCTCCCCAAGATGGAGGGGGTCACAGAGTTCACAGAGTACATCTCTGAAACCGTTGACGTCCCTTCACCTTTCGACCTCCTGGAGCCTCCCACTTCTGGAGGCTTCCTGAAACTGTCCAAGCCATGCTGCTACATCTTTCCAGGTGGAAGAGGAGACTCTGCTCTCTTTGCTGTGAATGGGTTCAACATCTTAGTGGATGGAGGCTCTGATCGAAAATCCTGCTTCTGGAAACTGGTCCGTCACTTGGACCGCATCGACTCAATTCTGCTCACACACATCGGTGCTGACAATCTCCCGGGGATCAATGGGCTTCTTCAAAGGAAGATAGCGGAACAGGAAGAGGAGCAGTCACAAGGTTCCACCAACTACAGCGACTGGATGAAGAACCTTATTTCTCCTGAACTCGGTGTTGTCTTCTTCAATGTGCCAGAGAAGCTTCGTATGCCAGAATCGAATCTTAAAGTGAAACGCAGCATCGAAGAGGCCTCACTTACTTTACAGTACCTTAACAAACTTAGTATCAAGCCGGAGCCTCTCTTTCGTGTGGTCAGCAACACTATTGAGCCCATTACACTTTTCCACAAGATGGGAGTGGGCAGGTTAGACATGTATATTCTTAACCCTGTCAAAGACAGTAAAGAGATGCAATTTTTAATGCAGAAGTGGGCTGGCAACAGCAAGGCCAAAACTGGTATTGTGCTGCCCAGCGGGAAAGAAGGAGAAATATCTGTGCCCTACCTGACATCAGTCACGGCCTTAGTTGTCTGGCTCCCCGCCAACCCTGCAGAAAAGATCGTCAGAGTGCTGTTCCCCGGGAATGCACCACAAAACAAGATTCTGGAGGGCCTAGAAAAATTGAAGCACCTTGACTTTTTGCGCTATCCTGTAGCCACACAAAAGGACATTGCCTCAGGAGCCCCTCCCTCTGTTATAAAACAAACCAAGCTAAAACAAAGGACAGATAGCAAAGAGAGTCTCAAATCCTCTCCCAAGACCACTGCAAAGGCCCCGAAGAAAGAAACTGAAGGGCAGGATGATGTGTCAGCCACCACAGAGGCAAAGAGCGACTCAGTGAAGGAAAATATATCAGAGAAAAAAGAGGAGAAAAAGCCTACCAAGACCATAAAATCTAAAACTGAAGTGCCAGAGAAGAAAAAACTCATGAAAGAAAAATCATTAAAAAAACATTCCAAGGAAAGAGTGTCAAAAATGGATGAGAAAAAGGACAAGGAAAAGAAGGAGATCAAGAAAGTCAAGAAGGATGACTCTGCCAAAAAAGATGACAAGAAAGATGCAAAGTTCAAGGAGGACAAGAAAAAGGACACATCCAAACCTGAGCTGAGAAAAATTACTAAGCCTGACCTGAAGCCACTTACACCAGAGGTGAGGAAGACATTACATAAAGCTAAAGTGTCTAGTAAAGCCAAAACTGGGAAAAGCAAAGCAGCAAAGGCTGAACCTGCTGAACCCAAAGTGGAGGAGCCCAAACCTGAAGTTATTCAGCCTAAACCGATAGAAAATGGAGCTGTTGGGGAACATCTGTTCCCTCCACACCTGAAGACCTCACCAAGGATTTTGAAGAACTGGAAAAGACTGAAGTTAAGGCTGTTTCAGCAGAGCCAGCAGACAGTAATAAGGTATCTTCTGAACCACAAGCAGACAAAGAAGAGAAGAGCAAAGAACAAGAAGAAGTGTCTGAAATCCCACCTGGAACAAAGTCCCCTGAAAAGGAAGCACCAGCCACAGAAGTCAAAGTTGAAGCTAAAGACAAAGACAAGGAATCGATTCAGGAGAGAGAAATGGAAGAGTCTCAAAAATTTGAAGACGAGGGAGCACAAACTCAGGATGAGGAAGAGGAAGAAGAGGAAGAGGCCCCAGCTGCTGAAAAGAAAGTACAGGAGGAAGAGGAAGAAGACATGGGAATAGGTGAAGAGGAAGACGAATCAAAGTGGAGGGAAGCAAAAGATGATGAGCTGGATAGAAAACATGAGCTGGAGGAAATGGAGAAATCAGAAAATCTCTCAGCCAAGGTTGTGGCAAAAGAGGAACTACAAATGACCCCATCCAGGGATGAGAAAGAGGAGGATGAAGAGGAGGAGGCAGTGGAGAAAGCCGAATTGGAGGAGGTAGAAGATTTAGATGTAATAGCCGATGAAGAGATCAAACCTGAAAGCGTGGTTGGAAGCAAAACAACAGAAATTCTAACTGGAGCCAAAGTAGAAGAAGATGAAGAGGAGGAAGGCTACCTGTCGCATGTTGGAGGGGCCACTGCTCCCATAACCTCGATAGCTCAAGGTGCTGCTGCAGCTGAACCCATGTCCTACATCCAAGATGAAACTATTCCCGGCTACTCTGAGACAGAACAGACCATCTCTGACGAGGAGATTCATGAGGAGGCAGAGGAGAGAATACCCCACCTTCAGTATGATGTTGGTGCCTACGACATCTCTGTTCCAGATCAGACGGGCTCATTTGTAAACATCCACGGCATGAGGGAGATGCAAGCTGCAGCCATGACAGAGAAGGGTTTTATCCCAGGTGTGCAAGAGCAAGTATCTGTGTTCACCAACATCATCACTGCTCCTCTGGCAGAAGAGGAGCATGTATCTTCTGCAACTTCCATCACAGAGTATGACAAAATAGCCTCCTTTCCTACATCCATCGCTGAAGATCAGTCGGTGACATCCGTGGCAGCACCTTTAGCTGAGGAGCCACCTAAAACTCCAGTTTCCCTGTCAACCCCACCTGACTCCACTCAAGGCAAAGAGCAGCCACTTTCTGCAGGAACACTCTCACCGCCTTCCTTAGAAGACGACAAACAGTCCAAGTCTCCATCTGGCGATCTACAGCTTCCTGTTGCAGAATTAAAGACAGCTGCTAAGGTTGCAGGTACTCGGGAAGAGGAGGCAGAACAAGAAGAGGAGGAGGAGGAAGACCAAACTCCTAATGTTGACATTTCACTTGAAAAACTCCAAGAGGGCTATGCTTCATCCCAAATCTTGCAGGGTAAAGAGAAAGACACTGAAAAGCCTGCTAGGTCAGGGTCACCTGAAAAGTCTCTACAAGACATCAAACCTGACCATCTACCCGTTGAAGAGGAAAATATTGATGCAGTTACACCTAAAGATATTTCATCTGTTGTGCCTACTAGACCTTTTGGATCCGACTCAGTAACTTCAGAGAGTGAAGAGCGCTGCTTCAGTCCGGATGATATCACTGTGAAAATGGCCTCTCCTCCACAGTCCGGGCCCTCGAGTGCAGCTCACTCCCCACTCCGTCAGTCACCAGTGGAAGACAAGATGAAGGACTTCCCTGATTGGCAACTGCAAAAGCAAGAGGAATTTAGTGATATAGTGACCACCACCGAGGAGAAAACTAGACAAAAAGATGATGCAGAAACTGAGACACAGGAAGATGTTGACAGACAAAAAGGAGATCAACATGAAGTAGAAACTGCAAAATCTTTGGACAAATCATTTGAAAAAGACATGAAAGCGGCTCCAGTGATGAAAGAGCCAGAGAAAGACACTTCATCTGTGCCAAAAGATGAAGGAAAACAGGCAGAAACATTAGCTGTTGGTGCTGCATCTGTAACAGATGTACAGCTACCAGTTTCAGGGAAGGATTCCCTCATCTCACCCGGGCTGGACTTTGACGACAAAGAGAAAGAAACTAAAGTGCCTGAACCTGGTAAATTTCCAGAGAGGGAGAGTCGTTTCCTGGATGATGATGATGATGATAACAAGAAAGATGATGATGATCATGATGATAAAACTGGAGTTAAAACCATCAGGGCAGAACAGGAGACGAAAAAAGACGATACTTTAGATGCCAAACAAATCACAGAACAGAAACAGGAATCTTTCATCCAGGAAGACATTTCTGCCATTAAGTCCATCACAGATGAGAACGCAGAGAAAGAGGCAGTGAAAGATGAGCCAGAAAAAGACTATACTCCAATGGTCAAAGAGGCAAAGATGGAAATTGGTACTTCTGAGGACAAACAAGTTAAAGATGAACAGAAGCAGAAAGATGAAACACTAAAAGATGATTTTGACCTCAAAGCAACCGCTGAGGTTAAGGAGACCGAGGTTAAAAAGGATGATGTGTCTGGTAGTAAGATTTTAATAGAGGAGAAGAAAGAGACAGAAAAGAGTGATTCCTTTGATATTAGCATTTTAAAGATTCAAGAAAAAGAAGTCAAAGAGGTCCACCTTTCAGATATCAAGCTTGACAAGGAAGACACGATGAAAGAGGCAAAGAAAGAAGATCTCCATTTCATGGAGCCTGCTCAAGATGAGAAGAAAAAGGAGACTGAAACATTTTATACCAAAGTTATTGAGGATAAGAAAGAGGAAAAAGAGAAGGAAAAGGTAGATGCGTCTGCTGCTGAGTCCTTTGCTGCTGAGCAGAAGGAGGTGGAAAAAGAGATTTGCGATGTTGCTGTTACTAAAGTCAGCAAAGAAGAAGAAAGTATTAGTAATAAAGATCAATCAGCCGTAAAAGAAGAAAAGGGGCAAGAGATTAGTATGGATATTACACCAACCATCAGCCTCGCCAAGTTAGAGGAAAAGGGCGAAACAATGAGTAAAGATGACTCTGTGCCCAAGCCAGTCACAGAAAACCAAGAAAAGGAGAAAAAGGAAAGAGAAGAAGAGAGTGCTGACACTAAATCTTCCAAAGAACTGTCTAAAGATGTAACAACAAACAAGGACGACGCTTACATCCTCACACCCACTGTAGAAGTGGAGGAGAAGGAAGACATCGGTAAAGATGAGACTCCTGCTGCTGTTAAACCTGCTTTAGCAGAGGAAAAAGATAAACTGATAAGCACAGATGAAATTTCTGCTGTTAAACCAGCAGGTAGAGAAGAAAAGCAACAAGAGGAAAGTAAAGCCCCTACTGCCATTAAACTTACCGAGATAGAAGACGAGCCCGTAATCGCAGCTAAAGACGATGGCTTCTCTGCTGCACCAGTCATCACAACAGACGCAAAGGAAACACTTCAGGCAGTCAAACCAGTTGTAGAAGAAGAAAAGGAACAAGTGGCAAGTAAAGATGTAACTTCTGCTGTCAGACCAGCTAAGATGGAGGAAGAGGATGTAACAATGAGCAAAGATATTCTTCCTGTCAAAACAAGCACAGAGAATGTCGTAGCTGGTGCTGCACCAACAGCACAGGACGAAAAAGACAAAGAAATCGGTAAAGATATTTGTGCTGTTGAATCGACCGCAGAAGAAAAAAGAAAACGGTAGCCGAGGAGGAAATGCTCACTGTCAAACTGTCCAAGGAAGAAGAAACAATACAAGATCATAGTGTTGCTATTAAACCCATCAAAGAAGAAGAAAAAGTTACAGACACTATTAAAGATGTAATTTCCGATACAGAACCCTCCACAGTGGAGGAAACCAAAGACACGGCTGGTGTTAAGTCCCTCACAGAAGAGGAGGAGAAAGCCAAACTAAGAGATGTTCCATCAGATGTAAAACTCATCAAGGTAGAGGCAAAAGAAATACCCAAAGCTCCAACTTATGAAAAAGAAACTGAAAAAATGGATGACAAGATTATTTCTGAAGGTGTATCCATAAAGGAGCAGAAGGAAAAGGACACTGATGATACTCATGTTAAAACCACTGAAGATGAAAAAGATGTGGAAAAAACTGATATTTCAGAGAAGCAAAAAGTAAAGCAGGAGCCTAAAGAGCAGGAGAAGGGAGATGCTGATGATCACAAACCCATTTTGGAGGATCTGAAGGATAAAGAAGCTGTTAAGGCTGATGTGACAAAAGAGAAAGAAGCAGACGCCACTGTAGAGCAGCCCATGGATGCAAAAAAGCCAGAGCCATCTGAAGTTGAAACCATCGAGGAGGAAACAAAAGACACGGTGAAACATCCCATCTGTGAAGCAGAATCTATCAAACAGGAGCCAGAGAAGGAGGTGTACATGTCTACAATGTCTAAAGAAGAGAAAAAAGAGAGAGACAATTTCCCTTTTGGGTCCGAAGATCTTCCACAGGCTCAGACCTCGGAAGAGGAGAAGACTAAAAAGGATTATATTTGTGATGTTAGTGATAAGCATGGAGAAATCTCAGATAAGCTTCCTGAAGCAGATAAAAAGGAGGATATTTTGGGCACTGCATCAGTAGAAAAGCAGCCAGACTCTTCCATGGCAACATCCGTAACAGGTGACATTTGTACATCTGACCAAATCCTGGAGGAGAAAAAAGAAAAAGAATCAGAGGTCATTGCTACTCTTGAAGACAGGATGGAAAAAGAAAAAGATGATGCACATGTTGCCGAACTGAGCAAAGAACAGAAAATGGAGAAAGAACAAGAAAAAGACTACACCTATGAGACTGAAGACATCGCAGAAGAAAAGAAAAAAACAGCAGAGGATGAACAGGTGAATAAAGAACAGGATTCTGCCACCACAAAGACAGATGAGATCTCAGAGAAGGACAAACAAGACACGTCTGATGCAGACCACACCAAAGAGGAGAAATGGGAGAAAGAGGAATTACAGGAGAAGGACCTGGATAAAACTGTGAAGCAACCTGCGCAGATGCTACCTGGAGAAGAAGTGTTGGCATCCAAGTCCGATTACAAGCCTGCATTTGTGGTTCAGTCATCTGATGAAGACAGAGAGGATGAAGAGGATGAAGACATTTGTATGGGAGGAGCAGGTTCCAGACCTTTGTCAGTGGAGCCTCGAAAATCTGACCATGACATCTCTTCTGCAGGTTTGACTTTAACCCAAACTCTACAGACAAGTGACCAAACAAAACCACCTACATCGCAACAGCCCACAGTGATTATACCTACCCTTACAATGCAGGAGCCCTCTATGGATGAAGACTTCAAAGAGTTTGGGAAAGAAGAATCCACGCTTTTCCCCGAAAAAGACAAAAGCATTGCAAAAACAGAAACTACACCTGCACCACTTTCCAAACCAGAGCCATCCTTTGATATTCCCACATCAAAGGAGACAACCTCTGCTAAAGCAGAACCAGTGTCAGACTCATCTGAGAAAAAACCTGTGCTATCAACAGTATCAAGCACCGACAGCCAACCCATGAGCTGCACACTTTCGAGCACTGAAAGCCAATCTAGCGTGGAGGAAATGCCACAACATGAGAAAAAGATATCAGCTGGGATGAGCTCAGGAGTTAGTGCTGCAGAGACGACAAAGCCAGATGAGAAACCAGTAAAGGAAACAGAGAGGGAGATGGAAGGAGAACGAGAGGTGGCTTCTCCGGGATTATCACAACCTTGTTCATATTTTATGTTGGACAAAGATTCTGAAGATGTCAGACGCGCCACTGACACGGCAAAAATGGAAAGTGAAAAAATGAGCATGGAGGAGACTGTCAGCAGAAGCCTTGAAGATGAGAAGCAAACCTTTGGTGCATCCAAGTATGATCCGTATGAAAAACCCATTCCAAGAGATCACGATTCGGACTCACGAGAAGGGAGTGAGGTTAACCTTGGTTTTGATCATGCTTCTGGCATCTGCATTGATGATAACAGAAGATTAAGCCAGGCAGAGGCTGGAGGAGCCATGTTCCTCCTGGATGATCAGTACAAAGAAGAACCACTGTCATTCAGCAGAGTTGACTATAGCCCAGTTTCCCTCACGGAGAGTGAAAGAAGCAGCCACCACAGTCAAAGTGCCTCCCCTAAATATGAAGACCGCGAGAAAGGCCAAGAGGAAGAAAGTGAGAGAGAAGAAAGAGCAGACACACCATATGTTGACAAAAGCTTTTCATCCTTAGAGGTACAAGACAACAAAATGTCCCAAGCTGCCGAGTCTTATTCTTTCAGTCCAAAGGAAGACAAACCAGAGAAGTCAGAGAAAGAGAAAGATGATATAAAGCAAGGTGCTGCGGCAGCTTTTCACACACAGGCGCCAGCAGAAAGCGATTTAGATTCCAGTAGTGCTGCTATTCAGTCAGAAGGTGTAAGACAAGAAATATCCTCTCCCTCATGGAGCCAGCCAGATCTTGGTGCCCAAGCTTCAGGTACTACGTCAGCTTTTGGAGAATTTGGAGCGAAGGAAGCAACTGAAAAAGAAAAAGAAAAATCTGCTGAGTCACTCAAAGACAAAATGGAATCCTGTGACCATAAACGAGAGGGATCTCCTTCTGGTCGGTACTCACCTGCAGAAAAAGACATTTTACCTCAACAACCATACGTGTTGGAGAGGGAGGAAGCATCAAGTGATTCGAGGAGTGCCTCTTCAGCCACATTTATAGGACATGAAATAGATGATAATGTTTTGGCATCTGATTATAGTGAAATTAGCAGCTCTGCTACATCTAAATCCTTAAGCTGTACTGAAGGAAAAGAGAGCCTGATAGACAAAAGGTTACTTGTAGAGGGAGAAGATTTTAACGTTGATGATGATGAAGATGAAGATGAGGAGGAGGAGGAGGAGGAGGAAGAAGAGGAGGAGTCAAGTGATGTAGATATGGAAAAGGGTGCCAGAGAACAGTCTGAGAAGGAAATGTGCAGACGCGGCTCTGATGACAGTGCTGGGTTAGCAGAGGTAGAGGACTCAAATAAAAAGTCTCAGTTCCCCGATGCAAGCAAAGAGGAGGCTTTCTGTAAAGCAACACCTGATGATGCTTTTAAAGCCGCAGACAAAGATGTGCAGGATGTGAGTAAAAAAGCACCTGAAACAAAACCACTCAAAGACACTGTTAGTGATACAACCACATCCAAATCTCCTGAAACAACAGGTAAAGATGAAGGTAGACCAACTCCATCAGCGGATACGTGTGTGCAGAAAATGGATGAAAGCTCTATTGCTGCAGAAATTACCCCCAAACATATGGAAGTGACAAAAGTAGAGGACACTGGCAAAAAGCATTTGTCTCCTGAACCATCCACAAAGAGGAGGTTGTCATCAGCAGAGGGTGTTTCTTCATCTGATGTACTAGAATCAGAAAAGGAGATGAAGACAAAGGGTCGTCATCACCAGAGTCAAGTTTTTTGACAAAAGAAACTTGTCACCCAATGTCGACAAGTAACTTAACTGGCAGCTCTTTGGAAACAGACCAAACTGACTCCATATCAAAGCCCACATCTAGTCCCTCCTCATCACTAACAGGCAGCTATGCTGATATTGGACCAAGTAGATCTGTAGGTTATTCTGAGAGTTACTACAGTGAAGAGAGTCAAGTAGGATTAAAGGCTGACAGGAAAGACACCCCTGTGGTATCAGATACCTCCCAGCTATCCCAGCTAAGTGAGGATAAGTACTTCAGCCAAAGAGATGTCCAAGAAGGAAGTCAAGATGTGAGGCAGACCTCTGACATCACAGCAAAACATGAGGAGGCTGCCTCATCATCTTGCACATACACGACCTTAACATACTCTGGTTCAACACACTCCTCAACATCATACAGTTATTCATATTCAGGAGCTGCGCATCTAAGCCAAAAGTTGGGAGACAAAGATGAACCATATAAAGTATCAAGCTCTGAAATATCTTTGGCTAAAGAGGAACCATCGTTCATGGCAGCATCTACAAGTTCCTGCTTTGGGGGGTTTCAGAGAGATGAGTACATGGAGGTCATGACCAAACCCGAAACAAAAGAGTCTTTGCCCAGTCAGTTTGAAGAGCCCAAACCATCATGTCCAGTCTTGTCTACCACTGCTGAGCAGCCTGAGGATCAAAGTGACTCTACAAAGACAGACACAAAATCAACTACTGACAGCTTTCATGTGTTAGAATCCACATTAAAAGCATCGTCCACACCACCATCTTTGCAACGTACAGAAGAAGTAAAGGAGAGTTCATCCACATCAGAGGCACGCTTTGATGTCTCTCCTCTCCAAAGGGCTGACTCTTCTGACAAACGGTCCCAAGACAAGGAGCCTGATACGCTTGAAATGGAGGAAAGCACCCTGCCATGTCGTATTGAATGTCAAAAAATCCAAGTCGCTGAGCAAAAACAGACTTTATCATCAATAACCGAATCATGTGTTACACAGATTACCACACACTCTGAAACAACAAAGACAGTCACCATTACCTCTACAGCTGTTCTGTCCAAACCTGATGCATCGGTGGAAACAACTCAGACAGCCTCAGTCACTCTGGTGAGTGACACCGACACTACCAAAACCTTATGTGCCATAACACACCTGCCCAAATCAGAAGAGGTTAAAGAGAAAACACCAGAGGTAAAAGAAGAAAAGACTGTTGGAGCTACTACACCACTGAAGGAAGATGCCAAGGCGTCAAAAAAAGAAGCAACTGAAAAAGATGAAAAGGCACAAACACTAACACACTCTGAAGTCAAACAGGTAATAGAAGAAAAGAAACTGGATGAAAAGAGCAGTAAAGAAATCACAGAGGAGAAAAAAGCAACTTCTGATCCCAAAGTGAGTGAAAAGGTAGAAGATGGGAAATTAGGAGAGTCTGAAATGGCGGAGGAGAAAAGCTTATTGGCGAAGCTGCCTGAGAGATTGGAGGTAAGGCGTAAGAGCAGCATATCTGATTGGGAGCTACTGCAAAGGCCCGATGACTTCCCAAGTGCCCCCCCTCCAGGTTATGGTGATGATGATGAGGAGGAAGGAATGGAATGGATGGCCAGTGCCCACAGTACCTCAAAAGATACGCACGACACAGAAACATCTAGCAAAGGAGATATACAGACTGATCGCCCTTCAGACTTGAACACTGGAGCTACTTCCTACTCTGCATCCCCACCAGGCTACTCCTCCTGTGAATATAAACATCGCAAAGGTGAACTATCTCCATCCTTCATCAACCCCAGCCCTCATCAGCTCTCCAGTGATGAGGGTGAAGAGGATGGTGGCAGTGGCCAGTCCCAGGAAGGGGGTGAGGATGATCAAGAGCAGCACTCTGTAAAAAGGAGGTCACACAAGCAGAGGCGACACCATACTCAGAGTCACCATGGAGATGCTGGACAGGGGCAACACCAACTGCCTGGCGCAATGTCATCTGGTTTGGCTGTGACTTTAGCTGGAGAGGAAACACCGCCCACATCAGTGAGTGAGTCGTTACCTTCGCAGTCTGACTCTGACGTCCCTCCAGAAACCGAGGAGTGTCCCTCAATAACGGCAGAGGGAAATCTGGACTCAGACGAAGATGCTGAGCATCTTCCAGTAGACAAATTGTCCGGAGCTGGTGGTGGCCACCATCCTCCATCACCACGGTCATCTCAGAAGACTCATGATCCCCTTCCTAAACCGATGAAAGACCCTCTACCCCACCCTCCTCACCCAGATGTGTGCATGGTGGATCCAGAGGCTCTTCTCAATGATCACAGCAGTACAGAGAAAATTCTCAAGAAGGAGCACAAGACCACCAAGGGTCTGAGAAAGGGAAAACCCAAGTCAGCTTCTCCTGCTCGAAAGGGTGAAGTCAGGAAGAGGTCTTCTACTCCGGTGAAACAGTCTAAGGACTCTGCCTCACCTCGATCAGCCTCGCTCAGGAGGAAGGACACTGAGAGAAGCTCCAGGTTGATCAAAATGTCTGAAACCCAAGGTTCAAGGAGTGAGATCCTCAATCCTGGGAAAGGCTTGGTCAATGGCATCAAGAGCAGTTCAGGTGAGGTTAATTATTCACTGTAACATAACTTAAAATGAGTAAACCTTCAGAATAATTCCTGGTGAAGCTGTATTCACACCAAATTAAATCAGAACGACTGCATTCATTATCATTACTGCCCCCAGATGTTTGACCCTCACTTTCCAGATTAATACATATTCAGAGTTCAAAGATCATGAAGGAGCTCTTTAAGAACTTTGTACACAAAACCTGTATTCTTTCTAATGGCCAGAAGGGAAGCAACCCCTCTGGTTTCAAAAAGACACCCCATTGTTTAGAAATCTACAGAAAAATAACCCTCAGCTGCTTTGCTCTGTGACCTCAGTAAATGTTCTTAACGAGTTTATGGTCTCGACCACTACTCTCAGGTCATAGTGAATAAAACATGAAGTTTTTTGTTTTTTTTTCCATTTTGTATGCCCTCATTACACTCAAAAAGGATTGACCTTGTGATTGACAAGCCATCAGTTATTGAGCGTGTAGTGTCAGATCTGCTCTACACCTGTAACATCTGGTTTCACAAAGCTAAGGTGACAATGGCAAAAACACTTGAGGCTTCGCAGCAGAACTTTACTAACAAATGACTGGCTTTGATATAAAGTCTATAAATGGTGCACACAAAATATCAAAGTTTACTGTACATCATAACTACAACAATAGAACTCTTAAACAACTCAGTGAGAGAAATCCATCCAGGTGAGATCTCCGTATCTCAGTAGGTGATATCATTAGCAGATCAAGCAAAATTGAGAATTTTCAGATACCAGTGGATCACATTTGTAATCCAAACAAAATGGATATTTTCAGTAGTCAATATGAAGTTAGTTGTTAAAATGATCGATGCAGGTGAATTTCAGACACAAACAGAAAACCCTGTGTTTGTGGATTCAAATCTCAATTTTCAGTCTTAAATCTCAAAGCTCTAAGGAAACACAGTTAACATGCACTGAGAAGTGTTAGACTGACAGGAGATATAATTCAGGAGAGATGGATTTGTTTTGTTTGCTTATACGTGTGCATGAAATTAGTTAACTGGTTATTTTTCATTTGCTTGCAAGTATCATAAAACTACTCTTAATTTGATCATGTCAGGGGATTAATGATAGAAATGATTGTGGACGCTGTGGGGTTAGGTACAGTCATTTAACAGCAAGACCAGGATAAGGATACAGGAGTACATTAGAGTGCAAACAGTTGTTAGATTACACTGACACTTTGCAGTTTTAGTTTGCTAAATAATTTCCTCATATGAAACCATTAAATCTTTTTTTTTTCAGTTTATTATTTAAAATTTTCTTTTCTATCCTTGATTGTTTCCAGGTAATAACTCCCAGAAAACCAGTTCAACTGTCCCCCCTGGACCACCTGTCTATGTTGACCTGGCCTACGTGCCCAACCACTGCAGTGCCAAGAATGTCGACCAGGAATTCTTCAAGAGAGTGCGGGCTGCATACTATGTTGTGAGTGGGAATGACCCAGGCAGTGGAGAGCCTAGCCGTGGAGTCTTGGATGCCCTGCTGGAAGGCAAAGCGCAGTGGGGCTCCAATTTACAGGTATTTACCCTCCTTCTCTGACTCGGCCTCAGCCTCTTATTCTTTTCTGCTATTTCTTCAAATTTGTATGACCACAGTATATATGCTCTATATGTGTATCATACGGTCATTACTTTGGGAAACTTTGAATGTGAGGAATTGTAAGGTTTACTGAGCTAAAAGGTGTCATGATTGGGTGGATGACTTCACATTGTATCGCAGAGCACAATACTCACTTGACCTTGTGGTGGTCTGCAGCAGCAAATATAGCAAGAGTCTTCATTCCTGTCTCTAACAAAAAGATGAATAAAGCTCAAGTGAGCATATTATCAATTATCAAGATGAAATAAGAAAGAATGTATTATTAAATTATTCTTTAAATTATTCTTAGAGTCTCAAAATAAACAAAATAAACCTTATTTGTGTCACACTGGTCCTTGGTGCAGCCCCTTGATTACTCCGCTGTCTGCAAAAAGCTGATTTAGCTCCTTTCCTTTTAAGCCAACTTTGTTCTGATTGGCTGCTCCTCACAAACAGAAAATTTGAACAGCAGGTGGGTGGGGCTTAGGTGCTCCATTCCAAAGCTGTGTGCACCACAGACAGTATAAAACATGGATGTACATCAGACAAATGAAGCCAATGCCAAAGTGCCTATAAGCACGCATTCTATCTAAAGGCCCCTGGCTAATGAGTTGTCAGCAGTGAGCGTCTGACAGTCAGCTCTGCCCTTCCTCGTCACATCTGTTTTTTGCAGTCGAGATGGTGACAGCGAAAAGACTCATCAGGGCTTCGAACCAGTTTGGGATGTCACTGTGTGCACAACATGACCACAGCAAAGTTACTGAGCATTTAGAGCAATTTGAAGCCCAAGCTTTTGGCTCATGGGGAATATGCACTAAATGTATTTAGCAAAACACACCACACTCAGCTACAGAGCTGTTTCAAAATAACTGTGCACCTCGACGACCAAGAAATTCCCTGAAAGGTTTCCACAGTGTTTCAAATTCTCCTGCTCTTCCTCTTCTTATAGACGTCCGTCTTTCCATCACAATGCCAGGTCATTTCTTTCACCCATGTATTGAAGATATACCCAGTTTTCACCAATGTAAAGCTATCATGCTCCTGCACTGCTGATGTCCAAAATTAATTAAGACTGTCTGTTTTGAGGGAGCAGTAAAAATTTGGGAGTATATACCCAATATGCAGAGTTTTGCCTAAGGAATCTCTACATTTAAAATGTCTGATATAATTTGAATAACTGCTTTACAGTATTGTTGTTGTAGTTAGTTCCATACACAGTGAAAGAGAGTGCTTTTTCCCTCCAAATATTTGATATATGTGTCAGGAATGTCAGGAAAATCATCTGTTAAGTTTGACCGAGGTAATATAAGTGCTCATTTGTACTGTAAAAACCTCATTCTTGTATGGATAGATTGATCATTGGGTTTTTAAGCATGCCCTTTCCCACTCCTTTTCATCTGTATTCTCTTGAACATTCTCCCTCCACACTTCTAACCTGTCAGTTGTAGATTTGCCATTGTTCAATAGTAAGACTCTATAAAATAAAGAGATCTCTTTCTTTCCATTCATGTTGTGAATAATAAGGTCCTCAAGATGGGATGATGGTAGCTCAGATGCTACATGCCTGGATTTTGATAATATGAAATGTTTCAATTGCACTTGCTTGAAAAATGTTTTTGAGGACAGACATATACAGACGTGTTTCCGTTAAAGAAAGAAAAACCCACTGAAATAACCTGAAACTGAAAAAAGTAATAATAAATAAAAAATGTACTTAGAATTAAACCATGAAAATCAGAAACTGCTTTTGAATTGTGGTTCAATAGAGTGATTTTTAAAAAAGAAACTAATGAAACCAGCCTGAACAAAAATGACTCTCAGAAAGGATTCAAAATAAGATGACCACAGAGATACGTTAAACTAAGGTGTGTCCCGTAATTAGCATCACAGGTGTCTTTTAACTTGTAATCGGTCAGTCTGCCTGTTTAAAGGGTGAAAAGTGGTCACTGTGCTGTTTGGTATCATAGTGTGTACCTCACTGAACATGGACCACAGAAAGCTCAGGAGATGAGCGAGACAATGAGTGACAAGTATGTTAAAGGTAAAGTCTATAAGACCATCTCCAAGCAGCTTCATGTTCCTGTGACTACAGCTGCACATATTATTCAGAAGTTTAAGGTTCACAGGAAAGAGAGATCAGAGGTGAACTCCAAGGTCAAAGTACATCAGTGTCAGATCGCACCATCCATCACTGTTTGGACTTAATGGAAGTTGACTGAGGAGGACACCACTGCTGAAAGCAACTCTGATGGGTTCAAAATCATTCAAAATTAACAAATAACAGATACACCAACAGCTTCTCAGTTTTACTTGCGCAAGGAGGAAAATCCCATCCTCTGAGCTCAGCTCCCGGCCAAAGGGACGTGACCGTTCACTGGGCAAAGAGGAAGCGGTCTCCTACGGATCAACCTCCTTGTTCCGCTTTTATTACAGACCTTCACAATAAAGTCACGTGGGTTACATAAAACTCAGTTTACAACATGCAATAAACAGCATTCTTGGCTCTTTCCTTACCATATATGGTAGTAAGCATTCTATAGAATGTCTGTAAGTTACATTTGTATACGCAGCCTACGTGAGGGTCTGTATCTTATATAAGAATGTGTATGAATGCATTTCCTGTAGACTTCAAAATAAAACAACAGTTTAATATAAAACTTATGAAAACAGAAGATGTGATAATTCAATGTAAACAGAAGAAAGTTTACAGAATAATCCTAACAAACTCATAAAAAAGCGAGACTGCCAAAATGCATATTGACAAGTCACAAAGCTTCTGTGAGGATGTCCTTTGGACAGATGAGACAAAACTGGAGCTTTTCGGCAAATCACATCAGCTCTGTGTTCACAGATGCAAAAATGAAGCATCAAAGAAAAGAACTGTTCTGGGGCTGCTTTGCTGCATCTGGCACAGGGTGTCTTGAATCAGTGCAGGTACAATGAAATCTCAAGACTATCGAGGCATTCTGGAGCAAAATGTGCCGCAGTGTCCGAAAGCTCTGTCTCACTCACAGCTCATGGGTCCCCCAACAGGATAATGACCCCCAAACACGGCTAAAAACACCCAGAGTATGGCTCAGAACAAAACACGGGATGAGCCCTAATCTAAATCCTATTGGACATCTGTGAAAGGAGCTGAAACCTACAGTCTGGAGAAGGCACCCTTCAAACCTGAGACAGCTGGAGCAGTTTGCTCATGAGGAGTGGGCAAAAATACCTGTCGACAGGTGCAGAAATCTCACTGAGAGTTACAGAAATCACTTGATTGTAGTGATCGCCTCAAAAGGTTGTGCAACAAACCACCATCACAAAAATACTATCATTTTTGTCCAGGCCAGTTTCATTAGTTTGCTTTTTAAAATATTTCTGTTGAACCACAATTCAAAAGTAATGGCTGAGTTAATTTTCAGTGAATTTTTATTTATTATTAGTTTTTCCCAGTTTCAAGTTATTTCAGTGACCATTGTGGGGTTTTCTTTCTTTAAAGGAAGAGTACCAGCAATTTTGTCTGCATCTGTATCTGACATGGATAAATGTCAGAAAGTAACCAGCTATGGAAAGTATGAACAGCATCCGTGACATCACTGGCAGGTAGATCTCTCTCTAGAAAGAATGGTTTAGAGACTGTTACTGCTAGTTAAAGCAAGAGCCATTGGATTTGTATGCAAAATCTGAATGCAAAGTTTCCTATTCCAGTCTGAATCTAAAATCCCCTCCAAAATGTGGCCAAGTCAGTCCATTCCTGCCATGTCCCCTCTCATTTCCACTTGTTATGTCTCTGTCAGGTGACTCTGATCCCAACCCACGACACAGAGGTGACCCGGGAATGGTATCAGCAGACCCACGAGAGGCAGCAAGACCTGAACATCATGGTTCTGGCCTCCAGCAGCACCGTGGTCATGCAGGATGAGTCCTTCCCCGCCTGCAAGATTGAGTTCTGAGCTTTGTGGGCACCGCTCTGCTTTCCCCGCTGCCAACACCCCCTTCCTCCTCATCATGAAGTTAGAGCGAGAGCGAACAGTACTCTGCTTCTTCAAAGCTCCTCATTCTCTCATGGTACCAGTCTGAAACCCATTTGTTGCAGCCCTCAATACATTAGATTCTGTTAGTCAAAATTCTGGGTGTATGCTTTGTGATGGTGGGGCTATCTCTCAAATAAAACTGTACTTTTATTTTTGTTTTCTTCTGTGAGTTAAATGTCTGCCCTAACACCTTTCTTATACAAGCACTAGCAATCGTGGAATGACTTCAAATCATTTTCAAAAGCATAATTACACCTGGCAGATAAACATTAACCCACAAAGGAATAACGCCACAGTCAAAATCAAGATTAGTCACATGCAGCTCTTACAGGGGTGGCTCCCAAGTACCAAAACACTACTGAACCAGGAATTCTTATTAACCTGATTCTCCAAAATGGTATCTAAACCAATCAATGATCAGTTATTTGTGTAGATCGTACGCACAGTGTTTCTATAAGACTAGAAAAGCTTTTGTTTCTTAATACGAACCTCTCTTTTTTTCCATGGGCACACACAAGAAAACGCATCCTTTACGATTCCCGCTCATGCTACAGTAGTGTTTTGATTAACTCAATAATGGCATAAATTGATGTTCTATAACAAAAAAATAAAAATAAATTCCTTCTTGTCATTTGTGGTGAAGTTTTAGGAGGTGCCTGAAAAATTCTTTCTTCTCGGCTCTCACAGCTTAGGTGGTGCATGTTGCTTGCATTTTAGCTCGGACTCTTCCAGAGAGGACTGCATAGGGTTAAACCTTTCTTTAGCCAGCCTTCAAGTGTGAAATGCAGTATAGTGTGGATAGACTATTACACTGTTTGGCTGTCTATGCTCAAGTGATTTCTATAGGCGCCAGGCAAAGGGACGATGTTTCTACACTAATCATATCTCTGCTGGGTGTTCTTCTTTAAGTCTTCATCGCAGTCTTTGTTTGTTGTATGTACTCCAGTATACATATAAGGTAAATATTTCATATCGACATAGAGTTTATGTTAAGTAAATGATATATTTTGTGATGAGTTGATCCTGAGGCAGATGCAGCGTTTTAAGCGAGAAGGTTTAATTCTTGTCATTTCCTCCTGTTCTGCTACGATGTACCGTCTCTGCTAATATCACAAAGGGATGGGAAAGGAAAAAACAGACAAGCAGTGACCTGTGGCAAATGTAGCAATGAAAGCTCACCTGCTTGTCCCTTCAGAGGCAACGATATGCCAGTGGGAACTGCAATGTTTCTGTTTATTAAGGAGGTTACTTTTCAAGACAAAAAAAAAAAGCATGTTACAGGAGGCTTCTTTCATGTGCCTTTAGAGTGTGGGTTTGGAGAGAAAGGAGGTTTTAAGGACATGTCAGCCATTTTGAAGCAGAGTCAGAAACCAGGGTAAAAAAAAGAAACCAAGTACACAACTTTAAAACCGAGGACCAATCACTTCATACTTCAAGTTGCAAACTGCACTGCGAAATAGTACTCTCCCACCGCTCAAACTGGAGCTGTATAATTCAATCAAGCACCACTTCCACATGTTGAAATACTACTTTCGAACCAATATGAATGTCTGAGAGCAAAGTGTTGCACCAAATAGGAATGCACTTTTTCTGAAGCGCTGTTTGAAGTCGGGTTTTTGTTTGCAGTTAAAGCACAGAGCGTTTGTGTAGTAGCAGAAAGGAACTTTTCATGAGTATAAATTAAACTTATGTATAGGACGTTCCCTCCAGACTGAGCTTGCTGATAGCGAGGGAAGAGAGCAACGTGAAGCAATTACCTGATATTAATCCCACAGTAATATATATTGAATGAGCATGAATGTGGTGATTATGGTCACAGATATCCAGTAGGAATGTTTTAGAATTTGTTTTACGTGTGCTTGAGTATACAATGCGCTCGAGTAGATGTTTTTATATTGCGGCATGGTTTGGTTTTGGTGAGTTTTCTGCGAGTTCACTGTGAAAGGTCTTTCTGCTTGTTTACAGCCAGACTTGAGAGCAGCTCATATTCACATTAGGCCGTGTTTCCTTTCTTGATTTATACGCAGATTTTTAGAGATTCACGATGAAATCGCAATTTTTTTTGATTTGATCTTCAAATTTTGTGCTGCAAAGCAAATCCAGATTAGAGTTTTCCCTGAATGAGGCAAAAACACTAAGAAATAAAGAAAGTTCATTTTATGCTTTTTATTTTTGTTCTGGTTTTTTTTTTTTTTTGTAGATTGATTTAAAGCTAAAAGGAGGGTCAGGCTGAACAATGCATGGCAGGTTGTGATTTCTAGAAAGTCCTTTTTGTCAGGATGTTGCTTTAAAAGCTCACACAGCTAAACTCTAGTCAGTCCTTTACCTCGATCGGATTCAGCACATGGGACGAACTAAACTGAAGGCTAGAGCATGTCGTCACCTTGTGCTAGCCTGGGACCAGTGCCAATTTCTTGCTGCTCATAACACTCATTACTTTATACCTCATCTTTCAACACCTCTGTGTTCTGCCTGCTCTCCTTTAGTTTTAAAACTCAAAGGTTGCCACTGAATGTTTTTTTCATTTTCTTTTCATCATACTGTAACTCTCATCCATTATGCACTGTGCAAGCCTTGAAATGCATCTCATGCTTGTGTTGTTTCAGAGGCAGACATGGCTGTTTGTTTTTTTTAGTCACACTGAGGGAGAATCTCTGAGTTTGATGCAGGTTGTATATTAAACAGCTGGGTACGCACAATTACATATCCACCCTAGACTGAAGGTTGTAAAATGACTCCCTTGAAAACACGTTTAAATGTTTGTGTACCGATCGAGCAAGCAAAAAGTCCTTTTCAGTCCTCCTTTCGATGCTGTATGAGATGCGTTCAAAGCAGGAAGAAGCTTTTTTTAAATGTGAGGATCAGATTTTATGGATTGTCTGATTTGTCGTGCCGTCTTTGAATAATGTTTTTAAGTTGGCAGATTCCAAATACCCGGCCTTGAGATTTTTCAAGGCATTAAGCAGAACGCTGTGAATCACTTAATACTGAACTGTATTGCTATACCGAAGCTGAATGCACTATACAGGAGATCTATTTTTCTGAATGTAGAGTTGGTACTACTACAATGAATGCTGCTGGATCAAAAAAACAAAAAAACAAAACAAAAAAAAAAACAGACAAAATCAAAACAAAAAAATAAACAAACAAAAAAAACCATTCACACCAACTTAAACAGACATAAATTTAATGGCACACAGAAGGCAAGCAGATACTACACTCTCAGTTCTGTTCTAAAGCGAGAGGAAGGTTTGATTCATTTATTTTACGTGAGAGAAAGTAACTGAGATCCCACAAGCAACATATTAACAGTGACACAGGAACATAGTACTAACTGCAGCTGCAACTTTTTCCTTTTCCTGAAAATGACTTGAAACACATGCAGACTCGAAAACCATCAGTAAAATTGAACTAATGCTACATGTACACTTACGTGCTGTACACAGATTTGTACATATCACTCTGGAAACAACAAATCTGAATGATATAACAAACTATCCTTTCTGCGAAACCTGTTCATTTTTGCTAATTTTGTTGACCAGCTGATCAAAACAGCTAAAGTTAGGCAAAATGCTGACGAGATATGGAAAGAGAAAAAAAAAATGTGTCTTTGAGTTCGATTTCATCTCCATACCTGCATTAAAATGAAGATACCTTTTGATCACAATCAGCGTATGGTGTCATCTGTCCATCTAATCTTTCTGCATGTGATTTATTTAGTTATAATCCTGAATGTACTTGTTTAACATTGAAATAATAATAATAATTAATAATAATAATAATAAAAAATACAATGCTATTTTAAAGAGGTATATTTGAAAAAAGCTAATTGTCTTAACTGGTACTGAAATGATCTACAGTAATATAATACTGGGCTGTGCTTTTATTGTTTGCCCTATTAACATGTTGTAAAGAAGACGCTGTATTGGTAGTTCTGTTTATTCTCTCTCTCTCTCGCTCTCTCTCTCTTTTTTTTTTTTTTGCATTGTATTAAAACTTATGTTATCTTCCGCAGAGCAATATTCAATATCTCTCTGTCTCTTTAACTGGTAAAACTAGAACTACTGCAGATTCATTGTAAAAGGGAAACAGCCTGGTGATCATCAATTAAAATACATGAAATCTATTTGTGGGCTCTGGGTATTTTTGTCTCATCTTCACAGGTCATTGCTTTTAGAACATGTTGCTAAATCTAACTGAAAGATTAGAAATGATTCCAGTAATCACGTCAACGTCAAAACCACAAACAGTGTGTCATCTGCTTCTGTACACATCTACATGCTTTCAAAGAGATGTTAAACCTGTCAGCGACACAGCAAAGACGTGAGGAGAGGTCAGATCAACAGTCTGGTTCATTGTTAAAAAGAATGAATGCACTGAGCAGCTCAGCAACACCAAAAGGCCTGAAAGACCACAGAAGACAACTAAAGTGTATGATCTCAGAATTATTTCCATGGTTAAGAAAAAGAACTGCATCATCTGTCAAACATAGTGAATGCAATGTTATGGCATGGGCGGGTATGGCTGCCAGCGGGACCCTGCTACTAGTGTTTAGTGATGATGTGGCTGCTGAGAGAAGTGGCAGGATGAATTCTGAAGTATACAGGCCTAAACTCCCTGCTCAGATTCAGCCAAATGCTGCAAAAATGATTGAAACTTTCTTCTATGGTAAGAAAATAACTATTGATAGTAAATTAATCGAGGCTTGCCTTCCTCTGCCTCGAAAAAACAAGTTATAAGCCATCTATAATAATACATACATATATAATGCAGGCATAGCACAACAAGCATGAATACTAAGGAGACAAAACAAGAATCAACACGGACTGTGAACAGCAAGGTCTACATCAAACATAAAGGAACCCCTGAAGAACAAAAAGTTGTGATCATTAAAGAACTTGCTGATTTGGATAAATATCAGACATATTAATTATGAGATGTTAATCACAATCATACTTTCTCTGTTCGGTGAAAATGAACTCTATCCATAAATGAACACAGAAAATGACCCTGGAAATAATTTCTACACTGGGATACATAATCATAGTTGTGAATACTATACTAATGAGCAGTTTGGCCAAAATATAACAATACATAATGCAATATCAATCATACATTTAATAGTAAAAGTCTCAATTTAAATCATTTAAATATTTTGGACTGTTTAGCTAAATTTTCTACAACTCTCACTGTGATTTCAGTTTCAGACACGGCCAAATGTGGATCAAGAAAATTGGACTAAGATTGACAGATATGAGATGTATCACATCAACAGAAATGAAAAACTTAATGAAGTCCATAACTTGAAATAGAAGCTTAGAAGTCAAAGAAACTGCAAGCTGTATTTACTGACCCCTGGAGTTTGAGTTGAGGTTTTATTGTACATATTGAAACAAAACAATGTTCCTCCAGGGACCAGGGGTGCTACATAGGAAAAAAAGTGCAAGAACAGTGCAGATGCACAGTTCAATAAATAAAAATGTTTCATTTGTTGTTGATACATATGAGCTGGATTTCAGAAACTTCTGATGTACTGGGATTTTCCCACACAAACTTCTCTAGGGTTTACAGAGCAGAGTCAGAAAAATATCTGGTAAGCGTTGGTTGCCTTGTTGATGCCAGAAGTCAAAGCAGAATGGTCAAATTGCATTGAGCTTAAGAGGAAGGCAGCAGTACCTCACATAACTAGAACATGATGGATTCATGTTTCCAACAACATGGAAACATGAATCCATCCTGCCTTGTATCAATGGTTCAGGCTGGTGGTGGTGGTGTGATGGTGTGGGGAATATTTTCTTGGCACAATTTGGGCCCCTTAATCATTTAAATGAGCATCATTTAAATGATTGTTTATGGCCACAGTGTTTTCTGGTGGATGCTTACACCAGCATAACATGCCATGTCACAAAGCTAAAACATCTCAAATTGTTTTTTTGGACATGGGCATCACTGTACTCAAATGGTCACTTGATCTCAATCCAATAGCGCACCTTTGGGATGTAGTGAAATGGCAGATTTGCATCATGGATGTGCAGCCAACAAATGTGCAGCAACTGTGTGATGCTGTGATGCCAATATGGACCAACATCTCTGAGGAAAGCTTCCAGCACCACACTGAATCTATGCCATGAAGAATTCAGGTACTAGCAAGGTGTTGAAAAATGTGACCGCTGAGTATATCTTTTTTCAGGAACATTTAGACATAACACATCAAAAGGTAAACAAACAGGTATTTTAGGTAACCACTTGGTAATGATTAGATCAGAACTGAACAAGACAATAGAAACAGTTCTTTAAAAACCAAAGGATCTCAGTCTTCTAGGTGAGGAGTTCAGTCTGTTATCACCTGTCCAAACAGACCAATTCACACGGGTGAATGTACTCCACAGATTCAGGTTTTTCAAGATACCACCCTCTATGGCTTGGACAAGGGCTGAAGTTAGGTTATGATAAAGCAAAGCAGCTTTGAAAGGCTGGTGTTGGGGCTAGTTAAGTAGAGAGTAAGTACTGTAGCCCAGTGAGTCCGATGAGAGAACTTTGTCTGTCAAAAACAAACAAAAGACAGTGATTTCTAAAAATCTGAAAGTAGAGAGCAATCCCTCTATGAGTTATTAGAAGCTTAGTGAGCAGAGTATTAAATAGAAAGGGAGAAAGATTAAAGCTAAACTATATTCCAGCTGTGTTGCACAGCACTATGTTTCTTGAGGTTACTTGTCAAAGTAACCTCAAGAAACAGTGAGGGATAGAATGGCTCAATAATGAGGGGGCAAAAAAAAACTCCCTGAGGGGAGAACTGTGTAGATCAATTTGGGCTCCAGCAATCAAACTAGATGGATTCACACCCACACCTGAAGCTCCAGCACACTCAGTGCATTAGTGTCACTTGCTGATGAATAGGTCCTAATTTATCTTTGTGTCTTGTTTCATTACTCCTCTGCAGTGAGCGTGTCAGCCTCTTGTTGTTTTCCTGTCTGCACTCACAGTAGAAAACAATGAAAGGATAAGACAAAGAATGAATGCGACCTGTTGAACGCTCAGATTCTGTACAATCCGAGTCTCACAAAAATCGCTGCCCCGTTGCCACATCACCAAGGAAAGAAGCTGTCCTCCCCTTTGCCTTCCTTTCCCAGGTTACCTTGGCGACACATTTTGACTTTGGAGGAAGGTTATGAGGGAATCGAGGATGGCGTGTGAGTGTAGAGGTGGCACTAAAGGTCGAACCAGACACCTTCCAGTCGGATGAGGGTAATTGTCTCATCAACATGACTGGCCTAATGGCTAGTCTTGTCTCCTCTCTTTCCCTCCTACTTCTCTCTTTGCTGAGTGCAAATAAATGGAACCAGCAGGAAGTAAATGCTCCAGGAAACTGAACTCTGAAGTGTAAACAACTCATGTAAAAGGGATGTAATTGAAAAATAAATAAATAAAACAAACTGAGTGGAAGCCTGAGGGGAGCTTTAGATCAGGCTGGAAGAAAAAAATCTATTTTTCCACTTATTTCCTTTTTTTTACTTTAGGTGACTAAGCTATTCATCTAATGGGAATAATGTAAGAAATAAACAGAATGAGCACCTCCACTTCATACTTTAGCATTATATTGGCCAGATTATTCAGTGAGCACAGGTTTCAAGCAAATCACAGAGTGAGTCATAATGGCAAATTTACATTGTCATACATAATCATTTTATGAAGTTGATTCATTCTGACAGTTATCTGATTATGTGTTGCTGCGCCCCCCCCCCAACATTTCATCGGAATCTGAATGTGACCATATCCAATTCTTCTCCCTGTGGGGGAAATTAATTTTTTCTTATTAATGTTTTTCTTGGGGGGAGGGGGGTTGGGGGTGGCTCTGGAGGTAGAGCGTGTCATCTACTAATCGGAAGGATGGTGATTCAGTCCTTGGCTGCTCCAACTGCACACCGAAGTATCCTTGGGCAAGACATTGAACCCGTTGCTCCTGATGTATTCATCATAGTGCGAATGTTAGATAGAAAACACTTAGATGTAGAAAGAAGTGCTTGTATGAATGTGTGTGTGAATGGGTGAATGCAAACATCTTGCATAAAGTGCTTTGAGTAGAGTAGAAAAGTGCTATATAAGAACTAAGCCATTTACCATTTTTTTCTTTTTTGTACTGCTGAGTACTTTTTTTTTTGGCTTTCTTTAATAGCTGCAGAACAAAATGCTGACAACAATACATATGTCCTGGCAGCTGGTGGAGACCAAAACCAGAGCTAAATAGACCATTAAACTCATCAGGTGGCCAAAAATATGACTTCAAAAATATGACTTCAAAAATGATGACGTACTGCACTGTAACTGCTGAATTTGCTTCCTGATCAAAAATCAGTTGCAGTCATGTTTAGAAGTATGCCCTCTTTCAATTCTAAGGTTTTATGTATCAGAACAAACAAGAGACAAACAAGAAACAAGAGACCTGTTGACCTATAGAGTGCCACTGTCAAATATTTTACTTGTACAATATGTGATATATTGAAACAGAAACAGCTGTAGGTAGACCATCTTTGAGCTGATAATTATAACCAGAAATTAAAAATAATCTCCCATATTTTGTAAAGCCTTACCCAAAGAGAGTTTCTACCAATTTTTAGAAGTTTTCAAATATAAATGACTGAGAAGTAACAAACTTAGCGAAAATTTGACAGTTGCCAAACGGCTCAATATCAGATAAGCTGTAATTAACAGCGGAGCTAAAAAGTAATCTGGTCCATGCCAGGTCTTAAAAGTAGGTACATACAACCTTACATGACATATTACACTGTGTCATTAATGATTTAAACAAAAGAATATCAAAATGCAGAAGCAGTGTGTGAAAAACTGAATACACTCTTCATTCCATAGGAATCTTAAAAATGGAGAAGGTGTGTGCCTCCCGAATCCAAATTGGTAGCTGGTTCCACAGAACAAGGGCCTGAAAGCTCCCATTCTACTCCTAAGTATCTTAGGAACCACAGGTAAGCCAGCAGTCTGAGAGCGAAATGCTTTATTGGGGTGATGTGGTACTATGAGGTCTTTAAGGTAAGATGGGGCCTGATTATTCAAGACCTTGTATGGGAGAAAAAGGATTTTAAATTCAATTCTGGATTTAACAGGGAGCCAATGAAGAGAAATATGCTCTCTCGTTCTAGTCCCTGTCAGTACTCTCACTGTAGCATTTTGGATCAGCTGAAGGCTTTTCAGGAAGCTTTTAGGACATCTTGATAATAGTGAATTACAATAGTCCAGCCTAGAAGTAATAAAAGCATGAATTTACTTTTCAGCATCACTCTGAGACAGGATGTTTCTAATTTCAGAAATATTGCACAAATGCAAAAAAGCAGTCCTACATATTTGTTTAATAGGTGCATTAAAGAACATATCCTGATCAAAAATTACTCCCAAGAGTTCTCACAGTGTTACTGGAGGTCAAGGTAATGCCATCCAGAGTACATATCTGGTTAGACATCACGCTTCTAAGGTTTGTGGGGCAGAGTACAAGAATTTCAGTTTTATCTGAATTTAGAAGCAGGAAATTAGAGGTCATCCAAGCCTTAATGTCTTTAAGACATTCCTATATTTTAACTAATTGATGTGTATCATCTGGCTTCATGGATAGATAAAGCTGGGTATCATCTGCAAAACAATGAAAATGTATGCAATGTTTTCTAACAATACTGCCTAAGGAAAGCATGTATAGTGTAAATAAAATTGATCCTAGCACAGAACCCTGTGGAACTCCCTAATTAACCTTAGTGCATGAAGAAGACTCCCCATTTACATAAACAAATTGGAGTCTATTAGATAAACATGATTCGAACCACTGCAGCGCAGTACCTTTAATACCTATGGCATGCTCTAATCTCTGCTATAAAATGTTATGTCAACAGTATCAAAAGCGGCACTGAGGTCCACTGTCAGAAGCCATGAGAAGATAATTTGTAACCTTCACCAATGCTGTTTCTGTACTGTGATGAATTCTGAAACCTGACTGAAACTCTTCAAATAAACCATGCCTTCTTCTAAATTAGTGAGATGGCATTTCCTCTCCAGCTTACGGGTTATCTGCCTTAAGCTGCATATTTGTGAATTATACCACAGGGTCAGGCACTTCTGATTTGAGGCTTTCTTTTTCAGAGGAGCCACAGTATCCCAAGTTTTACGCAGTGAGGATGTAAAACTATTGACGAGATAATCTACCTCACTGGGAGCAGATTTTAGGTAGCTACTCTGCACTGTGTTGGACAAATGGGATTGAAGAGGATAATAATGAAGGAATTATATCCTTAAACTTATTTACAGTACTTTCAGAAAGACTTCTACCATAATAAAACTTATTCCCCCTTCTGTATAATTCGCAAATTGGGCGCAAACCACAAGACTTCTGGAACAGTGTCCTTTGAGTAGGCAAGACCAAAGTAGAGATGTCTGTACATAATGCACAGCACCATGTTTGGAGGAAATCAACCTCAGCATAAACACCTGATGCCAACTATCAAGCCAGTGCTGGAGGGATGTTGATCTGGGCTTGTTTTGCAGCCACAGGACCTGAGCGTCTTGCAGTCATTGAGTCAGCCATGAACTCTGCTGCATACCAAAGTACTCTGAAGGCCATCTGTTCAACAGCTAAAGGTTGACTGAGATTGAGTCATGCAACAGGACAATGATTCCAAGCACAGCAGCAAATCCGCAACAGAATGGCTGAAAAAGAAAGTAATCAGACCTCTGCAATGACGCAGTGAAAGTCCAGACCTCAACCTGATTGAAATACTGTAGTGGGACCTTAAAAGAACTGTGAATAAATAAATAAAAAACACTTGCAAACCTCAATGAACTGAAACAACACTGTAAAGAAAAGTGTGTAAAAACTCCTCGACAGGTTCATGACCTGATAAATTCATACAGAAAATGATTACTTAGAATTATTGCTGCTACAGGTGGTTCTACAACTCAATCACAGTGTGTATTTAATTTTTCACAGGATGGCAGAGAGTACTGTGAAAACTTTTTGTTTGTTTGTTTTACATAAATGTAAACTCTGCAACAAGTTCTGAGTGTAAATCTGGGTCTTCTCCCAACAAACCCAGACAATTTAAAACGGGAGGTGCTCTGGAGGTATCCTGATCAGACATCTGAACCACCTCAGCTGGCTTCGGACACAAGAGAAAAGTGACTCTGAGCTCCATCTGGATGTCTGAGCACATCACCCTGTCTATGAGAATGAGCCCAGACAGCTACAGACACAGACACATACATTTGTTAAATTTGTTTGGGTGTCTACATACTTGTGGACATGTAGGCCTTGATTCACAGCTTTGCCTTGAAGTTACTTTGAAGAATTGAATAAACTTTTGACTTTTGAATTTTTAAATGTAAAAATGACTTTAAAATTGCTTTTAAATGCTTATATTTGAATGCAAAAGTGAATAAATAAAAACCCAGGGATTAAAAAAGAAAGAAAGAAGGAACTTATTATTTTTATAGTATTATTTTTGTTATATACAGCCACTGTGTTGGTCTTCCAGTTCAGCCTGTTGTTGGTGTGGATGCCCAGGTTCTTGTACTCCACAGCATCAACATCCTGTCCCAGGATAGACACGAGTCATGTAGCTGTCCTTTTTCTTCCAAAGTTGATCACCATCTCTATAGTCTTATTCACATTCAGAAGCAGATGATTTCTACCAGACCAAAACCAATCATCTAGTAGTGCTCCTGCCCATCACTCATACACTACTCAAAACAAATAAATAAATAAAGGAAGTCAAGTCAGTTAAACCTCTGGGATATTGATCTGGTCAGTTAAGTAGCAGAGGGGGTTGTCAGTCAGTTTCAGCTGCTTTGGTGTTAATGAAATTAACAACAGGTGCACTAGAGGGGCAACAATGACATGATTCTCATAACAGGAATGGTCTTCCAGGCTGAGGACACTGCCATTTTCCCCTCCTCATCTTTTCTGACTGTTTTTTCACTTGTTTTGCATTTGGCTAGGGTCAGTGTCACTACTGGTAGCATGAGATGATATCTGGACCTTACAGAGGTTGGACAGGCATTCCAACTCCTCCAGGATGGCACATCAATACATGCCATTGGCAGAAGGTTTGCTGTGTCTCCCAGCACAGTCTCAAAAGCATGGAGGAGATTCCAGGAGACTGGCGGTTACTCTAGGAGAGCTGGACGGGGTTGTAGAAGGACCTTAACCCCTTATTTACCACATGCTGGCCCAGTTGGAGGGCCCATTAACTTGAAAAGTGCTGCCATTCACAGACTTCTGGTAATAAACACCATAATAACCCTATATTGAGTGTGAAGCACAATTTCTCAGCTTTTAGAAACCGTTTGAATTTTTCTGATAGGACAAATGGTCACGTAATTACGGTAATTTAAATTGCGTTTGATCAAATGTTTCAGTGGTAATATGCTCAGCGTTAACCAGCTGTTCATGGCAAGTAAGGGCAGGTAACAGGTGCATTGGTGTCGATCTCCTGCTGTTGGAGGGTTAACCCATCAGCAGGACCAGTATCTGCTCCTTTGTGCAAGGGGAAACAGGATGAGCACTGCCAGAGCTACAAAATGACCTCTGGCACGCCACTGGTTTGAATGTCTCTGACCAAACAATCAGAAAGAGATTTCATGAGGGCGGCCAGAGGGCCCAACATCCTCTAGTGGGCCCTGTGCTCACTGCCTGGCACTGTGGAGCTCAATTGGCATTTTCCATAGGATACCAGTACTGGCAGGTCCACCACTGGTGCCCTGTGCTTTTAACAGATGAAAGCAGGTTTACCCTGAGCACATGTGACAGATGTGAAAGGGTCTGGAGAAGCCGAGGAGGCCATCATGTTGCCTGTAACGTCATTTATCATGACCGGTTTGGTGGCAGGTCAGTGATGGTCTGGGGAGGCATATCCATGGAGGGACACACACAAACACCTTGAGATTACAGTTTGTTGTGATTTGGCACTATATATAAACTTTGAATTGACAGACCTATAGAGGCTAGGCAACAGCACCCTGGCTGCCATTAGATTTCATTAGATTTCCTTGGACCCACTGTGAAACCCTATGCTGGTGCAGTGGGTCCTGGGTTCCTCCTGGTACCTAACAATGCCTGGCCTCACGAGGTGAGAGTATGCAGACAATTTCTGGAAGGAATTGATACCACTGACTGGTCCACACACTTGCCTGACCTAAATCCAATAGAACACCTCTGGGACATTATGTTTTGGTCTATCTGAACTGCCAGGTGTCACCTCAGACTGTCCAGGAGCTCACTGATGCCCTGGTCCACCTGGGAGGAGTCCATCATCAAATTAGGAGTATGCCCCGACAATGTCAGACATGAATGTATGGCCCCCATGTGCTTGTAAACTACTGAGCACCTTTTTGAGCTCTGGCAATGAATGTTCAGCAAAATGGACTAGTCTGCTGCATAATTTTTCACTTTAATTTCTGGGGTGTCTTTAAATTCAGACTCTGCAGGCGACTCCTTTTCATGAAACAACGTGGCATCCTTTCCTTCCTGATATAAAGCATGATTGTTTCCCATCGAGGTCTGATGTGTTTTCACAGTGTTCCTTTGATTTATTTATTTTTAAAAGTGTTTAGGACTTATATAGGCCACGCACTGCTTCTGAATTTTGTCTCAGTAAAAAAATGACTTAGTGTTGAAAACTTTAGAACCTGTGAAGGCCCAGATGATTTTTTAAAATATGTCCTGATGTGTAAAACCTTAAAATTGAAACCAGATGTACTTATAGGTTTAGAAAGTTTAAGCTAAATGTAAGTAGGTTTCTTTATATTTCAATGAAAAAGGTGACGTCTAAGTTCCATATACTACAAGTGTTGAAGCACTCAGATCTAGATTATTTCTTTGAGAACCACAAAAAGCTACAAGAAAGGCAAAATGTGAAACTTTGCTGTAAATATTAGTGTACTCAGCCTTTAACCTCATAAAAAGTGGCTGTAGGAGTTGGCTTTGTACTGAACTGTAGCAGCAACAGTCTGAGAACAGAATGAAAACACACTGTTGAACCTTAAGCCAGTTAAACTATGAATGTCTGACACTGACATTTGAGTCAGCTGATTTCCAATTTCCACAATTCCCACCTCACTGGTCAGAACTAGCAACTTTGAACTAAGGTGGATGCTTATTTTTCCTGTTTGTATCTTTAACCTTAAAGCCGCAGTCATACAAAACCACAGGCATTTATCCACAGAACACTCGTACCCTGGACTGGAACCTCCAGGTGTTTTTCCTGGTCTGTTTTTTATGCAGGTTAATCTCAACTTAACTTGCTTAAAGTTACACTTTTTAAACTTCTGAGCCCCCTCTTGTGTTCTTGTTGCTCATCCTGGTGAAACTGACTGTCACCCTTAGGTGCAGCACAGGTGAGCACGATTTGATAAAGGTCACAAAACTACCTGCAGCCAGAGAGTGACTGATTTGTGAAGGCTGTAAATGAAAGAAGCAACTGTGTTATTTGTTTTGAAGCCAGAAAAAAACTCTGTCTGCAGATCACGTGTGTGTGTCCATGAGAGCTGAATGAATGGATGTGCGTGTGTGTGTGTGTGTGTGTAGGACATAAAGTCCAGGAGAGAAAGCCCTGTCATCCAGACAGAATAAATGACATCAGCTTTTGGCTTCCGGTGAGTTGGCGGTCCGTGTCCATACCTCTCCCCCCACTTTCCATTCACCCGGCATCGCTCACAAGGAGCCAATTACATCTGGTGGTGTCACCATAGCAACGCATGGGAGCAATAGGAGGAGACATGAGTCATCACTATTCTTAAAAGCCATTCAGAGAAGAGTGGAGAGGGAGACAAGAAGAGAGAGGAGAGGTAAATGGGATGAGGTAAGAAGGCAAAAGAACAAAGAAAGGGAAAAAGAGTTCTTCTCCCCTTTCTTTTTTGTGAGAATGAATGGCATGGAAGAAAACAGGATAATAAAGGATGAAGTTGAAACAGGTGGAGGATAAGATAAAAGGTGAGAGGATAGAAAGAGAGGAGACAAGGAGAGGCAAAGAAAACAAAAAGGGGAAAGGGAGGAGAAAGAAAAAATAAGAGGAAACATCAAGAGGAGGCAACCAGAAGCGAGGAGGCACAGGAGGAAATGAGGAGGAAAATATAAGAAGACGCAAAAAAGCATCAGAGCCCCCCCCCGCCCAGTGACAGTGGTATGAAAAATATTATTATGTGGCCTCAATTTAATAAGGCGTGAAAACGTGCTGGCTAATAACAACATTTGGAATCTGTTGTTTACTGACCTTACCAGGAGAGCTCCAGGGGGCTAATAGCACACATGATGTACACATATTAATTTGAAAAATGTTTTGGAAACACTGATAATTACCCAAATGGGTACTGTTTGTTCTCAAGGTGCCACAGTTTTACAGAGAACTTCAAAATGTCACTAAAATTAAAATTAAAAACCAGCTCTTTCTGTGAAAAATGATTAATCAGTGTGAAGGCCCTGAATGACACATGTGCCTTAAACCTGCATTCTTTCTAACAGCCAGCAGGGGGCGACTTCTCTGGTTTTAAAAAGCTGCCTGGTTGAATGGTTTATGGCATACAATTACCAGCCACTTCATTAGGTACACCTGTTCAACTGCTTGTGAATGTAAATATCCAGTCAGCCAATCACATGATAGGTAGTCCATCCATTTAAGCATGCAGACATGGTCTAGACAACCTGCTGAAGTTCAAACCAAGCAACAGAAGAAAGGAAACCAAATATCACCAAAACTGGACAATTGAAGACTGGGAAAAAAGGTTGCCTGATGAGTCCCAATTTCTGCCGTGACATTTGGATGGGTCAGAATTAACTGAAAACAACAGGAAAGCATGGATCCATAGTACGGTGTAATGTGGTGCAATTAAGTGGGGGGATATTTTCTTGGCAAATTTTGGGCCTTTAAGTACCAACTGAGCATTGTTCAAACATCACAGCCTGAGTATTGTTGTTGACCATGTGCATCCCTTCATGCCCACAGTGTGCCAATCTTCTAATGGCTGCTTCCAGCAGGATAATGTATCAAGGTACAAAGCTCAAATCATCTCAAACAGGTTTTTTGAACATCATGATGAGTTCACTGTACTCAAACAGCCTCCACAGTCTCCGGTCACAATCCAATAGAGCACCTTCGAGATGTGGTGGAACGGGAGATCTGCATCGTGGACGTGCAGCCGACAAATCAGCGGCAACTGTGTGATGCTGTCACACCAATATGGACCAGACTCTCAGAGGAATATTTCCAGCACCTTCCTGAATCTATACCACTGAGAAAAACCAGTTCTGAAGGCAAAGGGAGGTCCAACCTGGTGCTAGCGAGGTGTAACTAATGAGTGTAAAGTTGATTTTGTAGATTATGGTGATTAAACTTCACATCCAAATTCAAAACACCAAGATGGAGACAAAAACCCTCAGCTTGAGAGTCTGCAAGAGACACTAACCAATATTATCCCATACCCATGTAATAGATAGCATTTTCCCACCCATGTCACCACATAAAAAAGACAAAAGCAGAAAAGGAGAGGAAGAATGAAAAAGATGAAGAAAGAACAAGAGAAAAGATAGAAAGTGATATATGGTGAAAAAGAGGAAATGGTATAAGGCAAAAAGAGAGAAGATGGTGAGGGAACACAAGAACAAAAAGAAGGGAGGGAAAAAAGAGAAACCTGAGAGACAAAAGGACAGGAGAGGAACACAAAAATCAGCAGAGGAGGAGGAGAGAGAGAAAGGTTGAAGAGAGGAACAAAAAAAACAAGCACAAGAGGTTGGCAGTTTTATTTATGGAGCAATAACAGGCTTATGTGTCTGCACTGTGCACAATTAATAAAACACTGTGCACGCACGCACACACACACTCTAAAGTCAACCTATTGCAGCAGGTGTGAAAATATGAGTGCTTGATAACATACTGAACAACACTCTTTAATTTTTTTCTCTCTCCAATATCAGAGCCTAAACTGAGCCTCCGAAGACAGAGCAACACTGAAATGTTACACCTCTAAACGTTGTCACAGAACGCACTCACCGCTCTTTGGCCGACATCACATTACCACATAAATACACAACTACACCAATGCCAACTCAATGAA
The DNA here is from genome assembly GCA_024447675.2 of Pterophyllum scalare. Lineage (NCBI taxonomy): Eukaryota > Metazoa > Chordata > Actinopteri > Cichliformes > Cichlidae > Pterophyllum > Pterophyllum scalare. Next base: position 75,600 of record JAMQGT020005187.1, read on the forward strand.
TTACCACTCTTCAAATCTGAATCTACAACTCTTTGAGAAAAATTCAGACATTCGTTCTACAGTAGATGTAGAAATGGGGACGTTTTATTTCCAACTTTGGTAACGCTGAGAGTGCTGCTGAAGATAATGCCCACGGTCATGTTTTCATTTCATTTACAGGCTTTGGTCAAAGTAACACCGTTTATTTTGGGTTTTTAAAGTAAAGTCAGCACAAAATTCATTCTCCCATTGAATTAACTGAATATACCCCCCCTTAGATTATACCCATCTACCTGAGCATCATTATTGAGATAAGAAACAGAAATATCTCAATATCTGGAGAGCAGACTGCAGACTACTCAATCAAGTGGTTTATCCCTTTATTTCTATAATATCTCAAAACTATACAGTAGATTCCTATCTTCAGTTTGGATTTGTAAATTCCCCAATTGGGTCTCACATTATTATTTAAAGGCACATTTACAGATGCATCATTGTTTCTAATTAACAGACCACGAACACAGAACTAAACAGTTTGATCAGGTCGGCTTGAGTTAAAAATGATAAAATGTACTATTATTTTTTTTTCTGTTCATGAAGTAAAACAAACAAACAAAAAAAAAATCACATTGGCGACAAATAATTTACCAGTCACTGCGCTAACCTGCACGATCCCTACAGATGTTTTGTATCTTACATTAGACAATATTTGGCTGCGTTTGCTTTGGTTACAGTTTTACACGATTAACATGATGTCCGAGGTTTTCCATCTGCAGGCAGAAGTGATTTTATAATCTAGAGGTTTGATGTGAAATGCTGTTGGCACAGACACTTTGTTTTCTTGCAACAAGGTAGACCTCAGTCACACAGGCCTGGAGACGGCTTGGCAAACCCCTGGCAGCCACTTTTGAAACGTCTGCATTCCCTGGACAGTTTGCGAGTGGTTGCTGGCTGCTGCAGATGCTGACTTGTCCTGCGCACTTGTCACCTACTCACTGAGCAGTAGTGAAACTGTGATGCAAAATAGAAACAGAGACTAGAGTGGTATCTTCCACGCAAAGTACATCACAAGGAGGTTTTTCATGCAGCACCCTCCAACTGCCAGAAACCTCCGGTAACCAGACGCCAATTGGTTAGAGTTGCTAACCACTCTCTAAGTCTGTATGACTGAGGCCTTAGATGAGAAGATTGATTCCGCTCTCAAATCCAGCAGTCAGCTTATTTAAGGAATGGAAACAAAAGGGAACAGCTAACACTGCCCTCATCTATAGATAAAACTAAACTAAACTAGTCTTTGTGCTAAGTCAAGTCGACAGGTTACGGCTTCATATCTAACAGCTGGATATGAGAGCAATATTAATCATCTAATCCCATATCTTGGTTAAAAAACAAGCATGCAGACATTTATGGATGAAATTCACCACAAACTCAAAGCCTGTGATGCATTTCAACCGGAAATGTTGGGAATTCGGGTCAGAAAACAGGCTGCTGGTGTGTGAGCAAAGAAACCTCTACAGAGCAAACAGTAAACACTGGTGGATCCAAACTAAACTGAGGGCCTGAATGATGGCTTGATGAGCTGTCACTGCTGGTGGATTTGGGCTCATGAAAGCGTCAACAGACTGAGGAGGAGGATCGAGGTGATGAGTGATTTCCAGCGGCTGGAGGTCCTGTGTTTTTCTTCCTCTGCACGGAGAAGTGCAGGTGAGGTGAGGAGATGAGTTGAGCTGCAGTCAGAGTGCAGCAGAAGAGTCACTGTGTACAGTTTGTGTAGTCATTTATAGAGTTTGTGAATATGAGCAGGAGGACACAGGGAAGGATGAATAACAGTCCAGGAAGTGACGTCTTTACACCTCGGCCTCGGATTGTGTTTTTCAGTCATCCTACTCACTGAAGCTGAAGTTCAGACCAGAAGACTCTGTGATCGGGGATGAGGGGCCCGCACTGGATACGGCACTGGAGGGGATGCTGCCATCTGAACAGAAAGAACACACAAAGCTCTATGTAAACAGTTTTTTTTCCCCCTGGTACAAACTGTTGATGTTTTAAAAACCGTCAATCCCTGATGTAACTAATAATCCCATTACTTTCCACCCCTGAGCCCTCGCTCCACTCTGCGAGTCAGGAGGTATGTTATTTGCTGTTGTACGTGCGTCACGGAGAAGGACACAAACTGAACACAGATGAGGGAGCGAGCTGGTACACAAACACGAAAGCATCATCCCCTCATCACTTCATTTCTTGTTGCCATGGGGAACTTTAAAAAAACTGTTCCTGTCAGTGGGGTTTCATAAATGAGGCCACGTAAATGTTTATATCAATAATTTGACTAGAATATAATCAAGATTTGCCTTCATTCGCAAAACAAAAGCAAGATCAGGGGTGTAAAATGGTCCTCACTAAAGGGAGAAATTGTGGTAAAAAAAAAAAAAAAGTCTTGAATGTATCGCAACCCTGCGAAGTTCATCAGACTGGAAGCTGGCAGCACCCTGCCTGTGCACTGTGTGGTAAATGAGGCTAAATGAGTTCTGTGCAGTTACAGGGACCCAAATCTTGAGCAGGTACTGACAGGATGAGAGGCTGATGTGTGCTGATAAAAAGCCACTCAGAGTGAGCGCGTACATACGGAATATGTACATAAATTCACCTCACCCTCCGAGAGCCTAAAAAAGAAAACTTAAGAAAGAAGGAGGAGAGTACAAAGAAAGGAGGGTCACAAGACTAAAAACAAATGGGTTGTTGAAGAGACTGTGAGTTTTACTTAATTTTTAACTGGGAGTTGACCCCACGGGGAAATCTGCTGCACTTTCTGCTGCACACTCACTTGTCTGACAGTTTTGGGGCCTCTTTAAGTGTGTTTGCTAAAATTAAAGTTGCTCTCACCCTAAAGAAACTTAAAGTAATTGTCTCAGTGCAGAGTCACGATGAAACAATTACAGTAACTGATCATCAAACAGCTGATTGACAGAAAAGAACTGGACCCGTCCCGCGCTTTATAAACAGCTGACAAAATAGCTGCAAATGAATTCATCATATAAGAATTTATCAAACAAAAACATGACATTTTATAGTTCTAGCTTCTTCCTTTAGAATTTTTGCTGGTTTTAATTTTATGACATTTTAAAAAGTACCAGTACACAAATTGTTTGTGGGTTTTTTTTCCTTCCATTTTGAATGAGACCTTTAAGTGCCAAAAACTGCAGTTCCTCTTTGGGCCACTTGAGGCTGCAAATCAATCCCTTTGGACTCTCATGTCCAGAACAAAACATTTCCGGTCTCTCTAGCCTTTTTCCCCTTTCAGGACAACTGTGCATTCTAGACAGTGTTAGCAGAGTTGGTGCCTTTTTAGAGCATTTCAGTGCTATTATATGACAGTGTGGATTTTTGATGTCTTTGATGTTCAAACTGATAGTTCTCCACCTCTTTTTGGGCAGTTCAAATTCATGAGAAATACTAAACAACCAAAGGGGTTTAAATCACCTCACCTTCATATCCATGGGTTAAATTGGGGTTCTAAAATCAAAAACAAAAACATATACAGCAGCTGTCCATATACAACAAACTACAACGTCACGCCACAGAGCGTTTACTTTCTCTGAAACTGTAACTATAGTGTGGGTCAGTATGCCCATTTCTGATATGATAAAGGCAGCATTGCTGTTACAGCAGCCTGACTGCATTTTTATGGCTCACCTTTATGTTACTGCTCCTCACACCTTCATTCAAACATTCTCACAGCACTGACAGAAGTGCATCAGGTCACATGTGTGAGGTCATAAACTGGTAGCTTTATTTTTATAGTTACTTTGATAATTAGAGAGGTCGTGTATTTATATGCTGTTACAGGAACACATCCATACAAGGTTCTAAAAAAACAGCTGGAAGCAACAAACTAACACGCTTTGTAAAAAACTTGATTTATATTTTTTACCAATGAATCTCATTAGTCCATTTTAATTGCAGTTAATAATTTTATCGCTGAGTGTGCGCTCAGTGCTGCTGTTTATTTCTAAGGTGAAGGCTGCACATTAGAGCTTTGAAACTTTAAACTGAATCCATTTACACATTAAAGCTTCCTGTCCCACAGCCTGAAAAAGACGACGTGGAAATCAGAGACCAAAGTGAAATGAACGTGACTGACAGCAGTGTAAATGAGACTCAGTAGCAGATTAGAATCAACCATAACAACAATTTCCTAAATCACCAAGGCACATATTCCTGTGACAACACAACTGTGCTTCATTCAGTGGTTTCAGTACGGTCCAGCTTAACAAGCTGCACATGTAAAACATATTCTACCTGCAGAGAATCTATACTGCGCTTAAAACATGCGGTGAGTAAAAGACTCAGTAAAAACGTGGCGCTTCCAGGTGATTTTAAACTGAACGTAACCTGCTGCTGACAGTTTTAGTTTGTATTCCCTCAGCTGCAGACTCGCTGCTGTTAAAGAGTTTCAGAGTAAAGATTAAATATAAAAACAGAATTCAAACATAGGCTTAGTCTATATACAAATTTGATGATTGCTGTTGTAAAATAGAACTTTATTCTAACCCCAATAATCTATATTTATTACTGATGCTTATCAGGGAAACACAAAGACTTAAGATGCTACTGAAAAACATTAGACCCTCCTGCTCTCCCCACAGAGGTCTGTGGGATCTTTCAGGAATGGTGACGCTATTTTCTGGAGAACTGATTGGTGGGTCATGACCTTCTAATATAGAACCTAACCTGTTCCGGAGCAGGATAAGCAAAAATCCTGCTTCATAGTATAGGTCCCTGAGCAGACATGTGCAGTCATAACCTTACGTATAATAACAGTACATAAATGTTACTAGGTTTGATCTCGTAATATTATCACTGAGACTTTTAAATGGAAGTAACCAGGCTATAGATTCAGACATGAAGCTAACATGTTCAGATAAGGAGTGCACGTCTAAAAGGGTTTTTAGTCTTTGTGCAGTGAAAGCAGGTCAACATACTGATAATACCATTAAAATCATTGCACTTACGCCACAAAGGCTGGCTTGGTGGTTGAAGAGATGCTTCAGATCCAGAGGAGGACAGAGGCTGCTGCGGGCTATAGAGAGAAATCTGGCTCTGAGAGGCAAACAAGCCAGAGAGCGCTGGAGCAAAAAGAGAAAAGAAAGCACATTAGGATCAGTTTACAAATGTAACTGAAGCTCATTACGCTTCTGAAAAATGCTGTTCTATTCTGTTTTTGGATTTAGAAAGTGATATTTTGTTGCCACATATGGAAATCGCTTCAAAATTTAAGTGGTGACTTTTATTTGAAGGTCTTTATATGAATTAACAGATTGAAATCCAGTGAAAAAACTGTTTTCTTCTATCAAAGAAAGAAAAACCCACAATGGTCACTGAAATAACTTGAAACTGGGAAAAACTAATAATAAATAAAAATTCACTGAAAATTAACCAATGAAAATCAGACATTGCTTTTCAATTGTGGTTCAACAGAAATATAAAAAAAACACTAATGAAACTGGCCTGGACAAAAATGATGGTACCGTTTAATATTTTCTTTCTTCAACCTTTTGAGGTGATCACTGCAATCAAGTGATTTCTGTAACTCTCAGTGAGATTTCTGCACCTGTCAACAGGTATTTTTACCCACTCCCCGTGAGCAAACTGCTCCAGCTGTCTCAGGTTTGAAGGGTGCCTTCCCCAGACTGCAGGTTTCAGCCCCCTCCACAGATGTTCAATAGGATTTAGATCAGGGCTCATAGAGGCCACTTCAGAATAGTCCAGTGTTTTGTTCTGAGCCATCCTCTGGGTGTTTTTAGCTGTGTTTGGGGGTCATTATCCTGTTGGGGGACCCATGAGCTGTGAGTGAGACAGAGCTTTCGGACACTGCGGCACATTTTGCTCCAGAATGCCTCGATAGTCTTGAGATTTCGTTGTACCTGCACTGATTCAAGACACCCTGTGCCAGATGCAGCAAAGCAGCCCCAGAACATAACTGAGCCTCCTCCATGTTTCACAGCAGTTCTTTTCTTTGATGCTTCATTTTTGCATCTGTGAACACAGAGCTGATGTGATTTGCCGAAAAGCTCCAGTTTTGTCTCATCTGTCCAAAGGACATCCTCACAGAAGCTTTGTGACTTGTCAATATGCATTTTGGCAAATTCCAGTCTCACTTTTTTATGATTTGCTTTCAGCAGTGGTGTCCTCCTCAGTCAACTTCCATTAAGTCCAAACAGTGATGGATGGTGCAATCTGACACTGATGTACTTTGACCTTGGAGTTCACCTCTGATCTCTCTTTCCTGTGAACCTTAAACTTCTGAATAATATGTGCAGCTGTAGTCACAGGAACATGAAGCTGCTTGGAGATGGTCTTATAGACTTTAACATGCTTGTCACTAACTGTCTCTCTCATCTCCTGAGCTTTCTGTGGTCTATGTTCAGTGTGGTACACACCATGATACCAAACAGCACAGTGACCACTTTTCACCCTTTAAACAGGCAGACTGACTGATTACAAGTGATGCTAATTGCAGGACACACCTTAGATTAACACATCTCTGTGGTCAGCTTATTTTGAATCCTTTCTGAGTGTACCATCATTTTTGTCCAGGCTGGTTTCATTAGTTTGTTTTTTTAGGTTCATTCTGTTGAACCACAATTCAAAAGGAGTGTCTTTTTTTCATGATTTAATTTTCAGTAAATTTTTATTTATTATTACTTTTGTCGGTTTCAGGTTATTTCAGTGACCAGTGTGGGTTTTCCTATAGCGAAAGAGTCCCAACAATTTTGTCCACGTCTGTATATAAAAATTCTGCCTGCTTGTCTGTATATACTGTTCTTACAGGGGATTGTATCCGGTTCTGGGTTTCAACACCTTTGATGATTTGTATAAAACAAAGTTTATGTTGAAGCTTTCATACCTTTCATGGTTTTGGCCTGGACCTCGCTGTTGCTCTCACACACCGAGTTAAGAAACTCGTCCACTTGCTTCAGGGACAGCGAGTTGTGCAGCGTCTCGAGTGGGTAGATAGAAGGCACCATGGAGCATCCTTCAAACCCTGCAGGAGAAACACCACAATCCAGCCGATCGTATACTAGCAGGAAGAGCAGTGAGGAAACTACCACTCTCTGTGCATGATGGTTCCACATGACTTCATTATTTCAATGCCATATTTTAAGAGTAGTCACTTGTATTTGTTACGAGCCACACAAACTTGTGCACAAATGTAAGATCTACAGTCAGCAGGGTGTGACTTCCCACAGCGGCCGACCAGCTGCAGCTACACAACACAAGTCAGAATGAACGCAAACAAAAACAACTAATCCTCTGGTTAGTAAGACCACAAGAGCAAACGTTAAATATTTTTCTCTTGTTTGTAACATGGTTATAGATCACTCTACTTCTACTTACAAGAAAACACACTCATTATTCCTCACATATGGCAGCTTTTTTTGGATATGCCTGTACTTCTATGCTTCTGAAGCGAAGTACATGAGTTGAATGGAAAGTTACGGCAGACTTGAGTGTTAACTGGATCGGATATTCTTGTTGATTTAAATATAGGAATAAATCCAGTCCTGTGTTTGTACATGTAATGAGCAGATGATGCAAAAGAAGATTTGAAAAGAAGATTTTGTTAAGAAGTTCAATAAGCTGTCTGTATACAAACAAATACATAGTTTCCCTCGTGTTTCCAAGCAGTGCCATGGCAACAAGGTGACTTTTACACATGCAGGAAATGGTCCATCAGCATTCAGAGTAGCCCGACAAAGAACATAAAGCTCTACCATGACAATAAGGAATGGACTGAGGTTGAAGTGGTGCTTCCACCTTATCCATCTACCCAGACAGCATGCTGGTCAGCCTTGCCTTCACCATGAATAATGTGCAACAACTACAAAATTCAACATGACAGCACAAGGAACAAAATGCTTAATTTTAGAGAAACCTTTCAAGGCCTCAAGGGGCCAAGACATCAATTTATAATTAGTGGAGCTGCTTGTTGTTAAAGTTTCTCATGGGATCATGGGCACTTTCAAGAATTTCACATTAAGAGCATTATCAAACTGGTTTCTTTTGCTCTTAACCCAAAACCTAGGAGAAAAACAGGACTGGCAGAAAACAACAAAGACCTTCAGGCCTTCTCTGGTCTAATGGCAGAAGATTTTCCTTACCTGATACAGCCCTGAGCAGCTTTATTCATTTGACAAAACAAAGATCTATGTGGAACATGAAAACATCTTCCTGCCAAAGCCTTGATGACAGGAGAAAAATTATTCTTTAGCTTAAAGTAACATTACAAAGCCTCAGGAGGAGGAAGTGTTTTGCTGGTTCATTAGAAAGGTTTCATGGTACTACATTTATCTTCAGTTCATCTTTTCCTACTGTCTTTAAATACATCTCCATTTCAAAGAAATCAATATATAAAAACATTAGATGGCTTTCATCACCTTTCCTTCCTTATCTTTGCTGCAGTGTGTTCGCATGAATTTTACAATTCAGCTCACACAGTAGATGCAGTGGGAGCAAAAAAAACCAACAAAAAAAAAACACTGATGCTTCACTGCACTATTCACTCAGCACAAAGGCAGACATAAACATACGAGGGAGGACAAGAATGCAAATAAAGACAGCACAAGTCATAACAGATAGTCATCTCTGCTGACTGCTAAGAAGCTTTGCTAACCTGACACAATGTGCCAAGATCTGCTCCAGAAACACTTTACACAATCACCAATTAATGGACAGGCCGCCACTTAATATGCCAGCTCCCTGGTAGAAAGGCTGTGTGACGTGGGATTATAATGATGTGAGAACTGAGCAGGTAACAGTTTAGAGAATTCAGAGTGAGAGAGGCAGCATCTTCTTGCAAACACTGTCCTGGCAGCTCCCTGTATTTCCAGAAGCATGAATGCATCTGTAGCAAACCATTTCTTTCTGTGTGCTACTCATGCGAAAGGACATATTCAGTTTTAGTTGGAAATAAAAATGGTTTTATATATGAAACCAAAACAATGTCAGAAAATTCAGAAAGTTGTCCTTCAAACGCCAGATGCCTGAAAATACTCCATTTGGGTAAAACATTCAGGACACAAGACCCAGTCTTGCTCGATTTGAATTCACTGGACAATTACCTCCACTAATGTCACATCGCCGCAAGTGGACATCACGTGGACTTTCTACAGGGGAGCTGATGGCTTAATGACCTTTTGATATCCATTAGATTTTATTCCCCCCCCCACGCACGTCTGTCGGGTAATGCCTAGAAAAGTTGAGGTTGCAGTGCATGTGTGAAAGCTTAAGTTATTTCTGGGATAATAAGTTACTTTAATTGTTTCACTGTGTCTATGCAGAGGAATATGCAGAGGAAGATGGTGTCGCACCCTATGGCAGATATGCAAACTAGAGTTTACAGTGCAAGTTTACAGTTGGACACTAAATGAAGCATGAGGCAGGGCTGCAGATATCATTAACAGGCTGACATAAGAGGGAAAATGAATGCACAGGCTGGGAAAAAAGAAAGCAATGAACCACAGTAGATGCAAAGCTCAACTGGCAATGGTAGCAGTTTTTCCAGCACTGGCTGACTGGGACTAAAGTGAGGAAGAGAAGGCAGCGACTACAGTGGCTGACCGTAGAGAGACTCTGGGAG
>JAMQGT020005188.1:0-10339 GCA_024447675.2 Pterophyllum scalare
CTTCTGCTTATAGATCAGTTCTGGACCGGTACCCTGTTGTTGCTAATCTTAATGTACTTCATTGATTTTTCAACCTAGAAATATTGACCTGGCTAAACTCTACACGTCCCAGGGTGTCTGTCAAATGATGATACAGAGTAGGTAAGCCTCTACAGGTAAATGCCCAGTGGGCCACAGGGTTACTGGTTGTTCTGTGATGGATGAGTTTAGCAGTGTGTTTAATAAGTTATACTGGAGTTGCTGGAGGAATTAGGGTGGACTTTGCTGTGGTCAATAAGCTAGAAAATATATTCTCTGTGGGGAATTTTACATGCACTAGCTCTGTACAGAGCTCTTATGTGGGTATTTTTTCTCCCTAGTAATCGTACAGCCACCATCATCTCCTTGGTCCTCCTGCTTTTTTTTTTTTTTTTTTTTAAATCTGGCTTACTTGTTTTAAAGCAGATCTCACCAAAAGTGATTAAAAACAGACTAATACATCATTTGACTGACATATAGGCTGATGCTGGCCCATTAGAGATACCCTATATGGACGCAGGTATTAGGCTGCACCTCTTACTCTTTGAATTCAGTTGTTTTCAGTCTAATTTCCACAGGTATATAAAATCAAACACCTAGCCATGCAGTCTGCCTTTACAAACATTTGTGTTATTTGAGAGAACTCACTGAAGTGGTGCTGTAACAGGATGCCACCACTGCAACAAGTTAGTTTGTGTAATTTCTTCCCTCCTAGATATTCCAAAATCAGCTGTAAGTGAAATTATTGCAAAGTAGAAGCGAACAGGAACCACAGCAACTTCTCCCTGAAGTGGCAGACCATGTAAAGTTACAGAGCGAGGTTGCCAAGTGCTGATGTGTGTAGTTCAGAGCTCCAGACCTCCTCTGGCATTAACATCAGCACACAAATTGTGTGCTGGGCGCTTCATGGCATGGGCTACCATGACCAAGCGGCTTCATGCAAGCCCTACATCATCGAGCACAATGCCAAGTATTGGATCGAGTGGTGTAAACCACACTGCCACTGGACTCTGGAGCAATGGTAACTTGTTCTGTGGTGTGGTGACTCATGCTTCCCAATCTGGCAATCTGAAGGACAAGTCTGGGTTTGGTGAAAGCCAGGAGAACATTACCTGCTGACTGCACAGTGCCAACTATAGAGTTTGGTGGTGGGATGAACTACAACAGAGAATTTGTCCAACATCACTGTGTGACCTCACAAATGCTCTTCTGGATGAATGGGCAGAAAATTCCCACAGACGCTTTCCAAAATCTTATAGAAGCCCTTCCCACAAGAGTGGAAGCTGTTATAGCTGCAAAGGATGACCCAACTCCATAATAATGCCTATGGCTTTATTATGGAGTGTTAAGGGTGTTCAAGCATTATGTGCTAACTTTGTTGTCACACATAATAAACAGAATTTTATTCTTTTCTTTTTTGTGTTATGTACTGAAGCAGTTCATTAACAAGTTAAACCAAATACGAACCAAGAATGTATTTCTGCTGTAAAGTAAGTTTAATGTATTATAGAGTTTAATGTTACATCTGATTTTTTTTTTCTGTTTTTGTTAAGTAACAATGGTGATTTTGCAGCCATTCTGTTAGAAATTCTCTCTGACTAGAGAATGCAAATTGGAGCCCAATGTGTATTTGGATGCTCTTAATTATAGAATAATCAAAAGGATATGAATGTGACTTTGAGTATCTCACAAAAAAAACCCATCCCTGAGCATTTCTCTTTTTCTTCTTTTCTTTTGGAAATGTGAACACTTTACCATTTGAAATCCAAACAGAATTTTCATTTAAAGAAATACTCAGTATATTTCTACCAAATAAGAAGACATAATATAATAATAACCCAAGCAATACAACTTGGAAAATGTGTTCTACATTTCCTTATATTTAATGGATCAAATTCCAAAGTGATAGTGATTGGGGTGGCTCCTGATAGAAAATTGTTACTCAAGTCTACACCCTCCCTTTGGGTTTTGCAGAGCTTAATAGTATCTTTCAAACACTGCTGAGTTGTTTAGCCCCAGTGCATTGTTTTAACTGGTTGCAGGGGGTTGTTTTCCACAAAAAAAAAAAAAAAAAGCTGTGATGACTCATTTTAAGCTACCTGCCCTAAGGAGAGATACAGTTAGCAGATAGCTGAGGAACATCTGGCAGCTAAAGAGTCACATATTTCCCTCAGCAAATGTTTGTGTTTGTGTGTTCATGTGGGTGCGTGTGACCCCAGTGGACATGTGGTCAGTGGGCTGCATCTTTGGAGAGTTGATAAGAGGGACAGTGCTGTTCCCTGGGACTGACCGTATCCTTCCTCCCTCTGTTAGAAATAGAAACCTGACGACAGCGTTTTGTCGAGGGCAGTTGTGAATGGCTCCAAGTGTATCGAGCATCAGGCGTTTTGGCACAGACACGGTGAGGGAAAAAAAAACACCTCGAGGTGTCAGAGCGAATTCAACTGCTTGCTAAAGAACCATGGATAAGAGTCTTAGTGAATTAAAAAAAACAAAACAAAAAAAAACACCTCACTGGGCACTGGGTGGATCATGGCCAGTGTGCAATAGAGACAAAATGGAGGTGGAAGTGTGAGACGTTCCAGCAAAATGAAGTAATAGGGATCTATAGTGGCCTCTGGCAGCTCTCCGCCTTCACTGGCACTCAGTGTGAGAACGTTAGGAGGGGAAGATTTGAAGTGTGTCGAGGGCTAAGAAAGGAAATATTTGTTGTGAGGTGAAAGGGAAGCTGATGCACGTACACGGGACACACACAGTCATCTATATTTACAGCGTACACGTGTCTTGTTAATCATGTCAGTCATGTTTTCATCAAGAGGTTTATCATTGTGCTTCTATAACCCAGTTCCTGCTTTTTATTTTTCATTTTTAGAAACACTTAATGGCTGGAGACAAGGAAAAAAAAAAGAATAAATGGAAAAAATCTGTTTTTGTAGAATTTTTTGTGTTTTCTACCATTTCATGAGTAGATGGGGTGCTCACTGAGGTCAGCAGGATTTATTTCCTAATGGATGCTTCTTTTGGGGTTGAGTGGGACACAGCTCATTTGAGATTAGAAATTATTTATCTTGCTCACAATGCTTTTTCAGTGGTTTTGTAACACCAACTTTTATCAGGAAGTCAAAAGCTAAAAGCGTTTTTAAAGTGGGAAATGGAGTCAGTGTTGTATGAGAGTGGTAACTGAGTGATGCGCTGAGGCATGCAGGGTGACAGGATATTCCAAATTCCATGTGTGTTTCCCTTAATCTTGGCCTTCCACACCAGACATTGATCAGTGGAACAAGGTGATCGAGCAGCTGGGCACGCCCTCACCAGAATTCATGAAGAAGCTTCAACCCACAGTGAGGAACTATGTCGAGAACCGACCAAAGTACGCAGGCCTCACCTTTCCCAAACTCTTCCCTGACTGCCTTTTCCCTGCTGACTCTGAGCACAACAAACTCAAAGGTGAGAACCTGCAATTACACACAAGGGTCCCTGCGAACTTAGGCTATTGCATTTTAACCATTTCATTAGATTCCAATAACATGCTTTTAAGGTCTTTGATTGTCTTATGTAACTCTAATTTATAACATTTCTTTTGATGCTGACATTTTGGCTAATTAACAACCACTGAACCAGAGGCTGTAGCCAGGTATCCTTCAAATGGGAAATAAGACTAATATACATATAAGTCTTGTCATAAATCAAAACACAAATATGTCTGTCTATTAAATAAAAAGTCTTCTTTAGGGCAACATCATCGCACTTACCACTTTGATAGGAAACAGGACAATGATCCCAAGCACAGCAGCAAATCTACAGCGGAATAGCTAAAAAAGAAAAGAATCAAGTTTTTGTAGCAGCACAGTGCAAGTCCAGACCTCAACCTGATTGAAATGCTGTGGCGGGACCTAAATAAAGCTGCAAACCTCAATGAACTGAAGCAATGTTGCAAAGAAGAGTGGGCCAAAATTCCTCCACAACAACATGAGAGACTGATTATGTCCTACAGAAAATGATTACTTCAAGTTATTGCTGCTAAAAGTCATTGTACAGGTTGCTGAATCATGGGGTGTGCTTAGTTTTTTCACAAGACTGCATGGAGTCCTGTGAAAACTCTTTTTCTCAGTGCTTTATTTTTATGTCTTGTCTTTGGGCCTCCTCTGAGCCTCAGCAAACTGCAGTATGTGAATCCTATACTTTGTGAGCCAAATTCAATCTACTTCTTATGCAGGGCGTAAATTAAGATATTGTTTCTTTTTTTTAATCTCAGCTGAGGATCGAAGAAGTCAAAAACATTTCCAGTGAGTTATAACAAAATATAGTTGTTTTTTTTTTGCTACCCTGTTCCTACATCAAAGCTCTCGAATGGCGAAATTCTAATGAGTCGCTTTTATATTTGGGCTGCTCCCTCCTGGATTGACGCTGTTAAAGGAATACACCCAAAAAGACAGACAGAGAGAGAGGGTGTGAGACCAAGTTCCAGCGCTTCTGTTTTGTAGGTTTTGTTCTGTGACAGGTAGGAATTGAGTCAGACAAGAGAGAGACGTCCTTTGGACTTTAGTTATTTTGAAGTGTAGGAGGAGGAAGAGTCACAGTACTGTAGGATATAGGGAATGAAAGAGAGGAATATAAGGAATAAGGAAAAGTGAAATGACAGACACAGTGGAGCTATTTTACAGGGTTATCTTTCTGATGCTGTGCTGATGCTCAAAGGGTGCGCACAACTCATCTGTCTGTATTTGCTTCAGCTTCTTCAGTTCTCTGCTGCTGCAGCTTTATTTATAGTGAAGGTCAAGTGTGTAGGAGAGGGGGTGTTGTGTGGTTTTAGGGTTTAAATTTCAGTTCAGTTCAAAATGGCCTGAGGCTAGAGAGTCCAAGTAGTAAGTGGTAATGCTTATTGAATTTTTGCTTATAGATGGCCAATTTTCTGCATTTTATATACTGAACTAGATTTAGAGCGGCAGCAGGCAGTTTCTCCGTGCACGCAAATTAACTTTGACCAAGCTGACTGAATTAAAGAATTATCTCATTATATTTAAGATTTCAATCAATCTGCAGATGAAATATTTAAAACACAATTCCACGAAGCCCTTTTGATTTCTCTGCTCTAAAAAATAAGAAAAAACATTATCAACAACGACAAAGTTACAATATCAGTTGCAAATCAGTTACAAAGTGAAACCACACATTGAAGAGGTGTACATATCCCAGCATACAAACACACAGACAAGTTAAGCTGAGCTTTTACATTCATTCATACAGACATACTGGCTGTTCCAGAGTTTAGATGGACTTAACATTAAGAGTGTGCAAGGCTTAAAAGAACACACAAGAAACAGACTGGAAAAGGTACTACCAGGACACAGCTGATACCCGACTGTCGTCCCTGTTCCCATGCCATATAGAAGCGTCTGCTGCTGGACCACCACGCTTTGGACTTTCTTTTCTCAGGCTGTGAGATTACTGAACTCAACCTCCAGATATCACCACAAACATAAATGTCTTATTCAACATTATCAGATTAGTCATTTTAGGTCTAATAACCATACTGCATGATTGCATATATTTTAGATCTTACCCATATAATTTATATTAGCTCATGGTTAAAATTAAACCAAAATACTCTCTTTGAAAGCTCTTTGTGAAAATTGAAGCTGTTATCACACTGCATTGCTGTGACGTTCTGTTGCCAGTGACACGCTCCTTTAATAATTCTCTTTAATCCCTGACATTTTTCGCTCTCCTCTCTCTTCCTCTGTGTCTGCCTTTTTTGTACTCTTTGTTTGGCATATAATCATTTTCTTGTCTCATAAAATCATCTAAATATTGCTGTTGTTTTTTTTATATATATATTTTTCAAACTACAGCAAGCCAGGCTAGAGACTTGCTGTCTAAGATGCTGATTATCGACCCTGCTAAGCGGATGTCAGTGGACGAGGCCTTACAGCACCCCTACATCAACGTGTGGTATGATCCGGCTGAGGTGGAGGCGGTGAGTAGGCCTTCAGCAGAGCTGTGTATTGATCACCATCCCAAGCTGAATCCTGTCCCCCCTGTGTTTGATTTGTATGCGCTGATAGTGATTTACAGCATGAATAAACTGCATTTTGTTATTTTTATTCTTTCTGTCCACATCTTATTTGCATTTCTTTTTCTCACTTGTGTTTTTAGTCTTTAGTGCAGAGCTAACAGTAGATTTTGTAAAATAACCCAGAGTGTTTGCTAGCAAATTTTCATGCTGTGATTTCGTGGGTTGTTCGGTCTTGTAACGGCGTTTCTGGTTGATCTGGTGAAATCTAACGTCTTCATCAGTGCCTCATTAGTATGAGGTGACAGTGAGATTGGGAGAAAGTCATCTGCAACCCGATAAATCTTTACAGATATCAGTTCTGCTTACAGCAATACAAGTGGAAGCGGTAATGAGAGCATGACCAGCTGATGAATGTCAGTACTGCTGTGAAATATCCTGTTGCTTAACCGTAGGATTTTACACTCTTGTTGTATAGTTATTCTTATTCCTTTTTTTTTTTTTTTTTAGAAGATTTTATGACTGTGCCCTTGTCTCGTCATCTAGTGTCTGATGGTTTTAAAGATGACATTGCTGCTGTTGTTGATGTATAACATGGCTGTGAATGGCATTTCAACACATTTTCTGCTGTTTTCCCCCCTTCTCTAATGTCACCTCATCCTGATGAAGGCCAGAGATAACATCCAAATATCCATGGTAAATAACAAACTCCCTACATCAAAGAAAGTACTTCGATTGGACTCCTTCAACCAAAGAGTGTAAATGAAAGACGACATTTGGACACATGTGGTTCAGTGCTCCCGCTATATTTGAAGATATTTAAAATTAAGAGAAAAAAGACTGTATAGCGGAAAGGGAGGAGCGGTGAATGCCATTCAAATGTCACATACACCTCTCCCCTGAGTGAAACATCCAGAATATTTGGATATGCAAATATTTTTTTTATTTGAACTGGTTTTTTCAGAACTACAGAATAGAAGATGACTCCTGCATCATTGAAGCAGGCCTCAGTTGGAAACTAGCTGTGATGTCATAAATCCTGCTCACAGCAATCACAGACTGTATATAAAAGATAGACGTAGCTTCTGGGTCTAAGAAGTAAAGCCAGTGCGGAAATGACCCTACAGTTGATCTGTAATGTCAGTAAAAAACTGTACTAATGAACTTATGGTTACTGTTAATAGTTTAAAGTCTTTTTAAGACATCAGCATGCTAATTTTGTAAATTATGGGTCCTATATAAAGTCAAAAAATAATAAAGCAAGTGCTTTAGGGTGGGTCAATCTAGCGACAAACAGGTTGCTACCATATGAGCGCACAGTGTCCTTAGTTTATTAGTCATTTCCACTCCTTGCTCTTCACTTTACAAATCAACATGCAGCAGACTTCAAAACAGATATCCACCAACTAGTGGGTCACATCATGGTGGCTATGTCCATCTTTTATATACAGTCCATACACTGATTTTAGTGGAGCTCAAAGAAACTGTCACATTGAACCTGGTCATTTAAAAAAACAAACAAAAAAAAAAAACTGTTTTAGGTAATGGAATACAAGGTTTTTATACTTACTGTAAGTGGGGAATTTGTTTTGAAGAGAGCTGCTCACTTCCACAGTATTAATATCTGCGAAATGTTGGTTTGTCCTGCTGTGGCCGCTCAGTGCGGACTTTTAACAGTCCCCTCAAGGTTATACCAGAGAGGTTTATTGGTGGTCCTGTCACCTGCACTGACAAAGACGAGAGGATTATGATGTATGAGTCTGGGGAAGGATCACTGTGAATAAGTAGTTAGATCGGCTGACTTGATGCCAGTCAGCGTATTTGTGACCTAGTAGATGAGATGACAGTCCCATGGAGGTGAGAGCACTGGCGCCAGATGTTTTCTTACCTCACTGTCTTGTCAGGTATTTAGTCCAGGTATTTATAAAGACCTGACATATTTTGAGAGACTTTATGTTGATGGCAGACAATGAATTTTATGGAACGAATAAATTACTGTTTAATTTTTATTTCAATTTAATTCATAATCCACACATGCCAAACCTTTAGGCCCGGCATGCTCTTTATGTGCAAAACTGCTGACTTTTTTTGTTCTCCTTCCATTCGCACATTTTAATGATGCAAATTTGGGTGCATTATAATGTAATGTTGTCAAATCTTCTGAGCAGTTTTCTGTAGGTATTACATTTGAGATTAATGTTGGGCTGTTGTGCTCTCTCTTACCTTTAGCCTCCACCTCAGATCTATGACAAGCAGCTGGATGAAAGAGAACACTCCATTGATGAATGGAAAGGTGAGTGTTGCTCATCCAAGCTAAAACACTAATATGGAAGTATGGTAAGAAGCTGCATATAATATGTGCTGTAATGGATTGATTTTTTAAGAGTTCAGACATATTCAATCTTTTTTATTGGTGCCTTGTATTTCAGTAAACTTGTCTCTCTTTTTTTAAATAATAAATGGTAATTTGAACACTGCTTGTACTGGTACTGATTACACATATTTTTGCCATTTGGTGTGCTTTACTTTACTTTTTTTGCACCCTTGCAGAATTAATCTACAAAGAGGTGATGAACTTTGAAGAGAGAACGAAGAATGGCGTTGTGAAGGGACAACCTTCACCTTCAGGTACTCTCAGTGCATAAGCCTAACCGCTCTGTAAGTGAATTTACTATAACCTTACTGGAGTTATCCCTTGTAAATAGAAAAACCCATTGTGCTGTTGACCACATGTCTCTGTCCCTTGCATCTTAAGTTAAATGTTGTTCAGTTCAGTGATGTCATTTTGTGCCTAGTGATTTGTAAATACAGCTAATCAGTGATTGCTAAAATTGCTTCTTAGTACAGGATAAATGCTTTTATGACTGTATGTTTATATGTATTACATATTGTGACTTAAGATTTGGGTTTTGTGGGATCTGTCACAGGAAATATCAGTCTTACATGTGCCAAAGCACTTCAGAGAGCTAAAACAGCTATTCTCATGATGTGCCACAGGATGGCCATCATGAGAATAGCTGTTTAGCTCTCTGAAGTGCTTTGGCATGTTAACTTGATACTTCCTGTGACAGATCCCACAAAACCCAAATCTTAAGTCACAATATGTAATACATATAAACATACAGTCATAAAAGCATTTATATTGTACTAAGAAGCAATTTTAGCAATCACTGATTGGCTAACTTACAAATCACTGGGCACAATGACATCACTGAACTGAACAACATTTTTAACTTAAGATGCAAGGGACACATCATGTGGTCAACAGCACAATGGGTTTTTCTATTTACAAGGGATGACTTCCAGTAAGGTTATCGTAAATTCACTTACAAGGCAACCCTTATGCACTGAGAGTACCTGAAGGTGAAGGTTGTCCTTTGGCAACGGCAACTATTGATTCTCTCTTCAAAGTTAACCTCTTAGATTAATTCTGCAAGGATTCAGAAGATTGAAGTAAAGCACGCCAAATAACAAAACAGTACCAGTTCAGCAGTGTTCAATTTCCGTTTGTTTTTAAAAAAAGAGAGACAAGTTTACTGAATGCAGAACCACATAAAAAAAGTGATAGTATCTGATTCTTGAAAAAATGGATCCCATACAGCATATATGCAGCTTCTTTCATACTTATCTGGTCTTGCTTTTGATGACATTCTCACCTTTCCCATTCATGGAGGTGTCTGTTTCATCCAGCTGCTTGTAATAATCTGAGGTGGAGGCTAGAAGGTAGACACAACCCAACATTAATCTCAAATGTAATACCTACAGAAACTACTAGGAAGGATTTTTGACAACATTACATTATAATGCACCCAAATTACATCATAATCTTGCGAAATGGAAGGAGAACAAAAAAAGAATTTCGGCAGCTCTGCACATAAAGACAGTCCCAGCCTGAAGGACTGACATTCTTTATGTGCAAAACTGCTGACTTTTTTTGTTCTCCTTCCATTCGCACATTTTAATGATGCAAATTTGGGTGCATTATAATGTAATGTTGTCAAATCTTCTGAGCAGTTTTCTGTAGGTATTTAGTTGAGATTAATGTTGGGCTGTTGTGCTCTCTCTTACCTTTAGCCTCCACCTCAGATCTATGACAAGCAGCTGGATGAAAGAGAACACTCCATTGATGAATGGAAAGGTGAGTGTTGCTCATCCAAGCTAAAACACTAATATGGAAGTATGGTAAGAAGCTGCATATAATATGTGCTGTAATGGATTGATTTTAAGAGTTCAGACATATTCAATCTTTTTTATTGGTGCCTTGTATTTCAGTAAACTTGTCTCTCTTTTTTAAATAATAAATGGTAA
>JAMQGT020005189.1:0-18789 GCA_024447675.2 Pterophyllum scalare
GTATTGCTGTCATATCCGTTTACGATGGAGTTGAAAGTGAACTGCTCAGTGGTCGTAGCTTTAGTTCAATACAAATAACCTCCTTAGCTTCTGTTTCAAATCACTCTGTCTGGATATCACATACGTTTGTGTATCACATGCATCGTTACAAGGTTATAAAGTATGAAGTTCTGATATATATGCTCCCATCCAGATAAGATCTTTTTCAGTAAAGGCCTTGCATATTTCAGCAAGACAATGCTAAACCTTAAATACTGCCCCATGGCTTTGTTGTAGAAGAGTCTAGTGCTGAATTGGTCTGCAGTCCAGACCAGATGAAAAACATCTGGTAAATTGTGAAAAAACAAACAAACAAAAAAAATACAACAAAGAAGGCCTAGGACTGTTGAGCAACTAGAATCCTAATATCAGACAACAAACTTTCCTAAAAGTTCAGCAACTGAAGTTTATGAACTGTTGTTAAAAGAAGACCAGTTGCTATAAAGTGGTAAAAATTTATAAGCTATTTATAAAACACAGTGGAGGCCAGTGGTGTTGGGATCTCGTCAAAATTGATGGAATCATGAATATAGAAACGTGCCATCAGAATTTGATCTGCCATGCAATCCTATCTGGGAACTGTCCGATTAACAGTGCTTTCAATTTTCGGCATGACATTGATCCCAAACAAACTGTCAATGCGGGAAAGCATGCCTTTTTACCCGCAGTAGAATACTATCAGTCGTGGATTGGCCAGCTTGGAGGAACAGATCATCATTACTGAAGCAGGTCAATTATTGAAGCAGTGTGGAATCATCTTGACACAGAACACAGCAAAAGGCAGCCAACATCCAAAGAAAAGCTTTGGGTTGTCCTTTAAGAAGCTTGGAGAACTATTCCTGAAGACTAATTAACCCCATAAAGACTGAGTCATGATATAACTCCCAGTAAATTATATTTTTATTTATTTATTTTGTACATGGGATATTAATTGAACTTTATGATAGATAAAAAATATATATTAATCTGCATATATGAATGTTAATTTGTATCATGTGTGTTACGTCTGCCTTTTGTTTTAACAATTTATTTGTTTAAAAATGTATTGTGCAATTTATTTGGGTTTTTCTGGGGCAAAAAATTAAACTGATAACACAGAACTCTCAAAATCACAAAAACTCATGTATCAAATGTGATAAACTTGACGTTAAAGGGTTTAAAAAATGACAAGAAAGCTTGCCTAAGAGAGTTAAGACTGTGTTGACTTTCAAGCTTGATCAGAATTGCATTACATATTTTATTTCCCTATATGTTTGCACACGTTTCGATAAATTGCTGTAGACAGGTAGTTGGCATGTGATGCACATAGCTGTAATAGTCGGTGACCTAGAACCACGTAAGTGTAGTACAAAAGAAAATCTGTCTCTTGGTAATATGTAGAAATGTTATATTTTGCAATTTAAATACGCAGAAGTTGTCATTTTTCAAATGCATTAATCAGAGCCCAACTTATAAGTGCTTAAGTCTACTGAGGCCTAGAGGTAAAAAATTAATGTGTTTAAAAATTCAATTTCATTTCACTCTTGACAGAAGTTTGACCTAAACTCAAATTTCTACACACAGAAAAAAAGGAAAAGTTAAATATATTAGGATAATTTATTATTTCAGTTACTGACAGTTTAGTAATCTATGGAAATTTGCCCTATTGTTCTTTTTGAAAAAATTCACTGTGGGGGTATTTTGTGATGAATCATCTGTTGAGACAGAAATTTGCTGCTTTTTAAGGTCAGATCTTCAAAAAAGAAAAACCTTTTACATGTCACGAAAGAACTCAAATGTCAGCTGTAAATGGTTCCAAACAGCAGGTAGTTGACACATATTTAAATCATTCTTGAACAGAAAACCCAAGTCATAAGATTATTGTTGAAGATATACTGTGCAGTATTTAACCAGTTGGCCACTTCACCAGGCATGTCCTACCTGGAACACTGCATCCAGGAGGCATCCTAGTCAGATTCCTGAAGAACCTCAACTGGCTCCTTTTGATGTTGAGGAGTAACATCTCTACACTGAGTCCCTCCCAAATGACCAAACTCTTCACGCCATTGCTCATTTCCACCATGTGTGTCCGCAGTCATTCTTTTAATTACTACCAAGAACTTGTGGTCGTAGTTGAGGGTAGGAACGCAGCCTGGTAAACTGACAGGCTTCACTTTCATGCTCAGCTCTCAGACACAGGTACAGCGTCCGCATCACTGCAGATGCAGCACCAATCCATCTGTCAAGGGCCGACTGAAAATCTTGTTCCGTAGCCTCAGTGAACTGCTGCCATACCCAGGTTTTTACTGCCAGAGCCTCACTCCGCTTGGCATGTCAGTAGCTGCCCGCTGCATCCAGTGTACCACAGATTAATCAGGCCAGACAGGACTCCTTCAGCTTGTCACCTTCCTTTACTTCTGGTGTCCACCATTTGGTTCTGGGATTACCGGCAATCAAAAGCACCAACCACCTTGTGGCTACAGCCATCTCAGCAATGGCCGTGTAATGTGGACCAACAAATCTAAGAAATATCTACGTAAATTACCTACAACAAACTACTGTCAGACAAGGTAACTTTGAAATTGCACACCTTACACATTACATACTTCTTGAACAATTTATTTTTTTAAAGCTGTATTCTCCCAGGGTCTTTATATAAACAAAAACTTCTGAGAAACTAAACACACATATTGTCATTTTTTTTCTCCATATTGCTTCTGTGCCTATATTTTTTTCTGTATTGCTCTTGCTTTTTCCTGCAATATAAAACACATAAGTGTTTGGATAATTTCTTCCTTTCAACCTTTCCCCTCTGTGGGTTCTATATTTATATTCTAATGTTCATGTTTGCCCTGAGAGTTAAATGATTTGAATCGCCTGTCAGTCTAAGTTCTATAATAACTTGTAGCGTGATAAGTGGCTATTGCTGTCTCATTATGAAGCCAGTGGGTTCAGACACATGGTGATTAATAGAACAAAAGGTAAAAAGGTCATGAGCTGGAGTTCCAAATTCACTCTCTCAACTCTCATTCCTTTCCAATATCTATATCTGCACATGGTGTCTCACCCTCACCTCACCTGATCAGGATGAAATACTGTGAATGAATTAGGTTTCATTTTTCCAAACACTCTGCCACCTGGGTGATTTAGATGAAGCGTCACAGTCGTAGTCATCTAAAATCTGAATTTTCTGTACGCATCTGCGACATTCAAAGAGCATGTGAAAAGAACGTAGAGACAGACAGTGTGTGTGTGTGTGTGTGTGTGTGTGTGTGCGTGCGCGCGCATGTTTAGACCGTTGACTTAAACTTGTGTGGCTTGTGCTGGGCAGATAAGGATCACTCATTATGTGGCGAGTTAGTTCTCTGCTGAGGCGCATCACAAACCTCTACCCACATCACAACAAGCTTCTGATCTGTATTCATGGGTGGTTAAAAGCCAGTGCACCTTCCCTCTGAAATACAGCAGGTGAACAGAGGTGCATGATCACACACACACACACACACACACACACACACACACACACACACCATAGGTCTCTCTACATATTTGAATTCAGAGATGGAAAATAAGGGTCTTACCTCAACACAACCTCTTTAATGTGCCATTTGATTTTGACCTACTCTTTTACATATAAATTGTATTTGTATACAGTTATATTGTT
Source organism: Pterophyllum scalare (assembly GCA_024447675.2). Taxonomy (NCBI): domain Eukaryota; kingdom Metazoa; phylum Chordata; class Actinopteri; order Cichliformes; family Cichlidae; genus Pterophyllum; species Pterophyllum scalare. The sequence continues at coordinate 3,683 of JAMQGT020005189.1, forward strand.
TTTCTAATTATATTTAGTTGCTAGATAAATCAAGTTTAGAGCCAACTGTTTTAAAACTGCCACAGATCTCCCTTTAGGATCTCTTGATGTCCTTTCACACATGCACCTTAGCAATGGCCACTGAATCTCTGCCTGTGTGTCAGAATAATCCTTCAACTTGAAGCGGAAAACATTGTAGGAAGACAAAACTTGTAAGTGGTACAGGTAGTGAGCAAAGATTCTGTTGGCCAAAAAAACCCATGCATTTTTAATCTGCTCTGTGGCCACATGAGATGACATTCTGGTATGCATCAAAGATAAAATCAATTCTTTGAAATGTTCCCCCTCAGATGCCCCAAGATGCTACTGTATGCTTAAATTCAGTATTGACGGGCTCAGCCTGGGAGAAAATTCACCGGGCCGAACTTGATGACTCGAACAACAATGGCCAGTCTAATACGCTGCCTTCAGTGAATTCTTGGTCAAAGCCAGATAAGTACCAAGATTTCATCATCACTAATAATCCTCTACATGGATTTGATGGTCAGTTTGACACAGAAGTTTGCTCTATGTGCAAGTTTGACGTCTGTTTTCCAGGGAAGGATCTGAAAAATAGCAGTGCGCTGGAGGGTATCTGGATCACCTAAGAAGATGATCTTGATAATACTGACTGCCCAAATTTGAATCAAGTAAGGCTTTTGATTTTTTATAAATCTGTTCTCAGAACTTTTTGATCACACCTCATACACTTTCTGTAGCATTGGATTTTTCCATAATTTGTTACTGCACCATGTGCACATGATGTTGTATCAACTCTAAGGTGCATGTGCAGTATTCACAAACCTAGCCTTACTTGAGAACAAATACTATTATCTTGAAATATGACTTAGCGATTGGAGAAAGCTTGAAGCAGTGCCCAGAAAGATTTACATTTATGTCAAAAGTGACAAAACATTTTATCACCTGTAGTGATCTTGCACCAAAAGAGAAGGTCAGGTGATGGCACATGTCTGTGCACAGTGGAGGTTGGTGTCCGGACCAAGCTAAAACTGCAGAGCATAGACCTGGATGAGATTGCAGTTTTCAAACCAATTAATTTATTAACAGTTTATTAACAATTTAATTTTGGTTTAAAGGGGATATTACAGCTAATGTACTTCCCCATCTTAAAAAGAACCTCTCATAATAAGACAGGGAGTAAATGGAAAAATACGACTTCTCACTCTGTGCTGTTTTTGATAGTTTTATTCATGGAGGGACAGAACAGCACAGATCTCTACAGGCTAGGCAATGGCACCATGGCTGCCATTAGGTATTGGGATGAAATCCTTGGACCCATTGTCAGACCCTATGCTAGTGCAGTGGATCCTAGGTTCCTCCTGGTGTAGAACAATGTCCGGTCTCAAGTGGCAAGAGTATGTGGGAATTTCCTGGAGGATGAAGTAATTGATAACACTGCCTGACACCCACTCTCACGTGACCTAAATCCAATAGAAGCCCTCTGTGAAAACAGGTTTCGGTCCATCCAACACCACCAGGTTGCACCTCAGACTGTCCAGGAGCTCAGTGGTGCTACAATGAAATTTCAACCTGCCACATAATCTTTTCACTTTGATTCTCGGGATGTCTTTGAATTTGGCCCTCGGTAGGTTGTTAATTCTCATTTACATCAAATGCTGTGGGATCCTTTCATTCCAAGCACATTACCCAGTCCGTACAGTATAGATATCCAGCATGATTTTTTTTTTTCCCCCACTGAAATCTGATTCATTTTCAAAATGTTCCTTTAATTTTTTTGGGCAATCCACATACACCTCCACTAATATTTGGTTAAATGCTTAGTAAGTTGCACCTCGACCAGATTCTTTTAGCAGCCATCAATAAGCTTCTGGCACAGTTCTGGTTGGCAATTTTACCACTGTTCTCGGCAGAATTGGTAGAGTTCATTTATATTGTTTGTCCTGACACAGACCAGGCTTTTAAGCATAGCCCACAAATTTCCAGTATGGTGGAGATCAGAGCTTTGAGAAGGCCATTTCAGAAGCTTAATGTTAGCCTCCATTCTAAAAAGAAGTTTTGATGCGTTTCCCACCATTGTCCTGCTGGAACGCACAACCCAGTCCAAGTTTCAACTGTCTTGATATGTTGTGAAGTTGGAGAATTTGGAGGTAGTCGTCCTCCTTCATTAGACTATCCACTTTGTGCAATGACCATGATGGACCATGATACCACCACCACCACCACCACACTTGACAGCTGGTATATTGTTCTTGGGTTTGAAAGCTTCACCTTTACTCTTCCAAACTCACATCTGCCCATTGTGGCATGATCTTTGTCTCATTTGACCATGAAAACTTTCTCCAGAAGGCATTTGGCTTGTCCATGAGGGAAGTTGCAAGACTTTTGCAAAAGTACTGTATCTGACATCATGCATAGCTAAAATTTTAGAGTCCAGTCATGTCCTGTGCCTTCGGAAAAATACTGCCTACTCCGAGACTCATGAGTATTCAGAATATTTCAATGTGAAGAAAGGAAAGAAAAAAAAAAGTAAACTCATATCTTATGACTCTTGAGAGTCAAAGAGTCCAGGAGTTTCACTGCAAAGTATATGAATGGATTAATTCAGTTCTGATTATGGGATCATCCATCAGTGTCCCTGCTTAAGTGTCTTTGTCTGAGACACTTAACTCCTACCAGAGCCGCTGACCTTCCTATGGCACCGCTCAAGCAGAAAGTGTTCACTTCAAAGAATCAAGAATATAAAAGGAAAAAATAAATATCTGTTAGCATGAAATAAAACTTATTTTATAGTCAGACTCCCTTGAGTACTGCTTTTCCCCTCTCTCTGTTTTCACTATTTGCTTAATGTAGAATTTTACTGAACAACAGAACTGAGTCACATTTTCTTCCTGTGGCAGCTTCAACAGCCAACCTTCAGTTTTCATATTACTTTCGATAGTAATTTTGTCACACCAGCATATTCAAATATTAATATGGCACATATCTTACTTTTGTATGTTACTTTTATTTGAGATAATTGTTTTCTAATATGGGTGCACATATTTAGTCAACAGTTTTGTCTTATATTTCATTCATTTGCTAATATTTACCTTCAGACCGGATCAGACCTTGATTCAGTTTGGCTCTGGTCATTTCTGGATCAGTTTTCAACCCATTATTAATGGCTTTTAACACTCTGTATTCCTTATATGAAATGTGTCCTTATTAAAAATGTTCCAAAACTATACTGAAATTTCTCAAATCTAGCTGACCAGCTTATAGACTGCTCTATAAAAGCTCAGACATTTGAAAAATGATTGCCTTTTCTGATAAAACTTTACATTCATAAAAGAGTTCAAAAGGTGCCCTGCAGTTTTTTGGAGCAGCTGGGATAGGTTATTATTTAATAATAATAATAATAATAGTGACTTGGGACAAATCCACTCTCAGGCCTCTTGCTGTCTGGGTATCTAATATCACAGGTCCATCAGTAAAGTGTGTTTATTAACTCAGAATTAATAAACTCGTTAACTCAGAGTTTCATTTCCAGAAAGGTTGATCAGAGTAAGTTCAGTAAACTCCGAGTATGTTCACTTTAAGAGCATGTGTGACCGATTATCAACATGGCAAATGATTGATTGATCATTGATCAGTGTGTTGTGCTTTACACAGATACATTTTATTTGAAAAGTAATTGTTACAGAAATCCACCGTAAATGTTTCCAGTGCAAGGAAACTGACAGACAGCGGCATTACTGTGCATAGTCACGAAGTTAGAAAAATGAATGAAAAATATAAATAAAATAGATAAAATAATCTTCAAAGTAATCGCTGTCTCTACCCTTACACTGACCACTGATTGATTATAAAAGCAGTCATATTACATACAAAAAAAAAATAGTGAACTAACATCTAACCGGGATTTCAATCTTTTTAAATTTCAACTTTTACACTTTTTTCACTGCCATGAGTTTGACAGCAACTTTATGAATGAAAAATAGAAATGTCAGAGCAGCAGACGGGGAGGAGTCAGAGCAGCAGACGGGGAGGAGTCAGAGCAGCAGAAGGGGAGGAGTCAGAGCAGCAGAAGGGGAGGAGTCAGAGCAGCAGAAGGGGAGGAGTCAGAGACAAATTCAGTTTGTTGAAGACAATCTTCCAGCAAGCAGGTGAAGTTTACAGTCTGTTGCCCTCATGACTGGTTCTTTCTGGAACAGAAAACCTGGAGTTTCTCTCATCTCAGGCTTAAGAAACTCAGAGAGCCACAAAAGATAAGGATCATGGACTCAGACGGGATCAGGCCCTAATCTAGATCGGTCATTTCCCAGCTCATCCTGTTCCGGTTCATTTTGGATTCATTCAGAGTGGCTTATTTTGTCCTAACACAATCTGTATTCATTATTCAAAAAGGCTCATCCTCCCAAAACTAAATTGAAATACTTAAAATCTATAAAAGCTTTGACATTTCTTATAACATGTTACTTTCTAGAAACAAAGTGAGATTGTTATATCCTATTTTTAATTATTGAAAAAATAATTGCCACAAATTGCTGCAAAAACATTTTTTTTTTTAATGTAATAAAAAACTGGCTTGATGACAGGTCACCCTGAGTCTGTTGCTTTCCGGGTAACTAATATCACAGGTCCATCAGTAAAACTGTGACTGATCTCTTTCTCCATATTTTCATCTTCACTTTCTGCCTCCCACATTTTGTCCCTGTCAGGTTACAGCTGAATATTTCGATCTAAAAATTAAAATGTAAAGTCAGTATTCCAGCTTCTAATGAAAAGTCAAGTTGGGTAAATGACATTTAAAAAGTTACATATTTTATATCGAACTTTTATTCTGTCTGTGATGGTGACAGAGTGGGCCAAGCTTATTAAAATTACTCTTTTCCTTCCTCCCATTTTTTAAAGATAAATATCATGGTCAGCTCTGACACATTTCCATATTCCTGGGTCGCACAGGCGCTTTATTTACCCGTTCCCACTGTGAATCGTGGTATCTGCGCTCCACTGATGATGATGGTCTTCAGTCTCTACATCAGCCTTCCTGGACCCCGAAAACTCAGAGCTGCCAATCTCAGAGGCAATTAACTCAGTTTATTTTTAAGTTCAGAAGGCTGTTGACCACACTTCCTCGAACACAGCACGATTACATTAACCTTAGTTGTGTTTGTTTCAGATCAACTGATTTTGAGTTGGACACCTATTTGGTCTCTACTTTCCTAGATTTCTTCATACTGCGAAGACTTGTTACATTTTTTCCATTCATTTAAATAAAAATAAATTAAAAAAATACTGCTTATACTTTTGTGATTGTGCCTTGCTGCTTTGTCCTAAACACTCCAAAGCACAAATGTGATCAGAGAACAATTCTCAGTGTTGGGGACTCCCATAAGGAAACAGGAAATGTGAAACAAACATCAAGCACATCAAGCCACAGAATGCCATCTTCAGGAATAGTACTGTAAACCCTGTGCCCCATCATCTAAATGGAAGGCTTAAGGTTATCTTCAATGCTTGGTTTTGGTGAAGTTTTCAAATATGATTCTTAGCTAACGAGTGGTGGCATATCTGTCATCTCCAGTACAGGACTAACTACAATGAAGTGACAAGGTTCATGACAATAAACACATTCGTGATTCTTATCCACTGTACAGAGGACTGTACCAGGAAAATGATTGCCTTTTTACAAGGGTAAACTTCTCAACAAACTTTAGTTCATTGAAATCAACAATATTGCTTTTTCAACTTTTTAAAAAGAAGAAGAGTATTCTGCATTAGCCTTGAAAGAATAATTAAAGCAGTGTTCAGATATGAGGGTGCCACACTCCCTACCATTTCAAACTCTAAGTCCAAGCAATCTTTAGTTCAAAAGAGCTGTGATGCACTCCAGCGCATTACAAACAAATCAGACTTATGGGATGTACCAGTGATTTCACATTTAAGATTTTTTGGGGAGAATTCAGGCTTTGCCCTGAATAGTCTAGGCACTAGACTGGTGTTCCAGCTCTAAAGCTCTCACCCTGAGGTGAAATTTCTCACCACCATTTTCTTAACGAGCTCTGGAGCTCCTCAGAGCACCACACAACTTCTTGTGGTACTTTTCCTGTGGATAGACCTGCAAACAAACTGCTTCCCCCAAACTTTTCATCCCTTTAATGGCACCGGTGCATCAAAATGGAGAGAGCCAAGTTCACTCCCAGAATTTTACTTGTGTTGCAATGAAAAGTTTCTTTCAAAACTATCCGAACTGAACTCCATTGCTTCATGCTATAGAAAACACAAATACGGGGGAAAAAAAGTCAACAAATCTAAAGAAATAATCAAAAAAAATTTTTATTTATATATATAGATATAGATATAGATATGAGAGATAGAGAGATAGAGAGAGAGATAGAGAGAGAGAGAGAGAGAGATAGAGAGAGAGAGAGAGAGAGATATCCATATATCTATCTATATATAGATATAGAGATATATATCTATCTATATATAGAGATAGATATATAGAAATGGAACAGAGCCTGTCCTCCGGCTCTCTTTGATAAAACAACCGTATCGTCACTTCTGCAGGCACGTTTTACGCCCGATGTCTCCGTTTTAAAATGGAATTAAGCGACTTCTAGCGGTCATAGATGAAATTGTGTTTGGTTCTGCGGTATCTTGAAAGAGAAAAAAAAAAAAAGTCAAAATGGATTTCATCAGACTTCTGAAAAGTCTATGCGGACTACGCGGCATTACATGCAGTATCAGTAAAAGTTAAATCATTAAATAAATAAACGGTTTCTTATATAACTCTTTTACTTTACTTCAAAGCAACATGCCTTATTCATACAAGCACTTCAGTACTTTGCCCTCAGATACTTTGGCATGCGGACTCGGAACAGCCTGGGGATTGAACCATCAACCTTCCGTTTAATAGAGTCTCACTTCTACCTCCTGAGCTACGGCGACATTGCCCACAGACATGACCACATTACACGCAAAGCCACAGATAGGAGTGCTCATTCTGGATCATATTTTAGGGCCTGCACAAACAGCTGATACTGTCCTTAGGATTGGAGGACATGCTGAATCTGGACTAAGCATAACATTTATGAGCATGTCATTCCCAAGGATGACTCATGCCACAACGCAGCTACATTTCAGAGGTAAAGAAAACAAAAAAAAGTCACAATCAAATGAAAATACTAAACATCATGACAAACTTTGTACATAAAACTGTTTAATTTCATAACTGATGTTTCAATGATGTCCAACAAACAAAGTCACTTATCGCCTGATCAAACTGTCACAGTCACTGAATTAAGCAATAAAAAAAATTATGGCACTGTGCAGCAGTAAAAGTAGCATTCTATGACCATTTAGCATTTCATTATTGTGACAGAAGGAATTAACAGGCTGTTAAATTGTTCTTTGGGATTCTGGACTGTCTTCAAGTGTGTATCGCTCTTTATTTGCCTTCATGACCAATTTGTGCAACAAGTCCAGATGATAAACACAGCTTAATCTCACTGGCCAGCGTCATAATACCTTCTTGCAGCACTTCCAGCCTAACCATAAATAATACCTGACATGACGCACGCAGTAACTGAACCTCAGCAACACTTCTGAATGTAGTTTTTTCCTCGCGGATTAGAACTGGAGGTCAAACTGTGGTTCAGCCAAACATACAGGTTAAAGCCCCATCATCAAAAGAAGAAGTCACACACAAACAGGATCCAGATATGCTGCTGTCATTTTTGGGCCAAAGCTCTATTTTAAAAATTTTTAATTCTGTGGCCAGACAATTTGAAATATGAGATTCTTTTCGGAAAACATAAAGAGGAGAGGAACCATCTGGTTTGTTATTGGCAGCGTCTGCATCTCTGATAGTGTGTGAGTGTGTGTGTGTGTGTGCGCGCGCATTACAGTAGTGCCTATGGCATTACAAGCTTGCACATCTCAAAAAAGGTCAAGACTCTGCTGTGTGGCAGGCAGTGTTTGGACTACAATGCAGGACTCAGAAAGAGATCCGGGACAATCAAAAGCTTTATTGCTGGAATGTGCTCGAAAAATAAAACTAAAGACAAATAATACACTGCACACGAGTGTGAGGAGGATGCAGACACTAAATACACAAGAGGTAATAAGGGGAAAGTGGACACAGTTGGGGAGAGCGGGTGAGCTGACACACACTAATGAGACTGAGGTAACAAGGACACTAATTCAATCCCTCAAAAGAAGTGGCACGCCCCCAAAATAAACCGGTCAGTGCATTACAAGCATGTAGTAAGGGAAATACGAGAAAAGAAAAATGGATAATAACAGGAAATTAACTCAAGGATATATATAAAATACAAGAATGTGTGTGTGGCGTGTGTGAAATGTGTGTGTAAATGGATGAATGTGTGTGAGTACAAGGATCGAGGGGGAAAAAAGCACCATTTACATTTTTACATTTACACAGGGAGGGCACCTATTAATAAATAATGTGGGGGATGCTACACAATGGTAAACATAATGTGTAATTTAGACAATAAAATTGATGTGTGGGTTGTGAGTCTGTGTGTGGTTTGAAGATGTCAAAACTGGGTCAGTTTATTGTTAGTGAGTATTTTTCTTGTTTCTTCTAAAATTGTTTTAGTATCCATTTTTGGACAGTTAAGTGTTAATTGTTTTCTTCCCCAAAATATATATTTTGAAAATTATTCTTCAAAGAGGGCTGGAAACCCTGTGTGAGGGCTGTGTGAAGTGCACTGACATGGGTTTAAACGCAACATGTTTTATCGCCTACTGTAGTGCAGAGCAATTTGTTCAGCCAGCCTTCTGTTCCTGCCCCAGCACTGGCAACTTAATGAAAATATTTTGTAATATATTCTATTATTTTCCTGCAAGTGTGGATATTATTGCTGATGAATGCGTTTCAGCTGCAAATTATTCCACAGAGAGAATTAAAAACTAAAACCTGCAGGCATGTTTTGTAATTTAAATAGGTGAATTACCTTCTAACGGTAAAAGCACTTTTTTTCCCTCTGTACAGTTGATGTCACTAGAACTGAAGCGAAAAAAGGACTATTCACACAGATTTATACAATAATGAAGAACTCCGTCAATCTTTTGATGCTTTTTTTTTGTGATCCTTGTGTTTGGTTGGATTCTATGGTGGGAGCAGACCTTTTTGACAGCTTGTCTCAACATCATGTTGGACACAGATGGGAGAGACAAAGGACAAACAGCAAGGGAAGATTTGAATAAAAGGGAAAAAAAGAAAACAGTGGATTTGATTTACTGTCATCTGTTGTGTAAAACCTTGAACATTGCTCAAATGTAACAGATTGTCAGGATGCTTGTTCGCTGTTGTCTGCTTGTTTTCTCTCTTAGAGCTTCTGCCTGTGTCAGAACAGGCTTTTTCTTTCTTCAGTATGTGTGCAGACAACATGTATATTTGTATCCACTCCACAACTATTGCATTTTCTGTTCACAAAACCATCCTCTGCAAACATCAGCGAGAAAAGAACTCGGGCTTTTCGGCAACCAAGGTAACTCTTCCAGTACTCCATCCGATATACATACAGGGTGCAGATGAGAGGCACATCACTTGAAACATGCCATAAATAACCTTCTTTATGTACAAAACTTTGTAATTGCATAAAATAGGTATCACATTAGAGTGTAATTCAGCATTTTAAATCACAGCTGTACTTGGAACAGAGTTATCATTTGTAACCAGCTTCTACTAATTAGGCTGGGAACAACCAGTGGTGGCTCAGGTATCAGATTTGTGTGTGTGTGTGTGTCGTGTATATGTCTTAAAAACAAGTGCCACAAGTGAAAAGTGAATCGGACTGTCAAAGTGAGGGCCACTGCTCACTCATTCCACAGCGTATTATCAGTCACTAGTTACCCAAACCTTAGGTATGTACTCTGTTTTACTTTATAATGTATTTAATCTAAGACTTGAAGCTAACAACTGAGACCATATACCTTTAAAGACAGTGTTGTATGTCAGTTGCGCAGTAGGGTATTTTTCCTGTAGACATTTGCACTGACCTCTTTTGCAACCACAAAACTTACTTCTTAACAGCTATTAGAAGAAATGCTGGTTTAAGGCTCCTACTCACTGGTTTTATAGAGGTTATATCCATCTTTTACATACAGCCTTGTTTTTCCAAGGACAAGCTGAAAACTATGGATGGTGTGAGGGAAGTCAGGCCTCCCTTGCTTAGTTACTGTAACAGTTAGGCAATAGCAATACAGGGGCGGATTAGTTTTAGGTCTTGGAAATATGGTTTTCCAATGGGACAGATAAGACAGGAATCATGTAAACAGATCCGGGTTGGTAGTCACAGTGAAATTTCCACTTTCTAAACGAGAATCAGGAGTCGTGTCCATGTTTTGTTGCAGAACCAGAACAGTGTGTGTGCGCGTGATTCTCAGTGGGCTAACTCTTTTCTATTGGTTAATTTGACTACTATTAATAACAAACACATGTCCTAATGAAGGTGTCAAAATGAAAATGTGCATTGCTAACCACTGTATGAAACCTGTTCTTGTTTTAGAGTTTCAGCTACTCCATGCTACCACTGAGCTGTGTGTTAATTGGGTATTTTGCAATATCATACAATGTTTGTTAACCTGTCAGGAGGGAGGGGAGGAACAATCCACCTTAACACCGTCTCTGATGTATGTAAAAGGAGTCAATGTGATTTGCTTAGTGTGAAGACAGCATGCATTTTTAAGGCTGGCAGCAAATGAGCAAACACTGGCACTCACTTCACAGGTGAATCTCTTCCACACACACAAATACACATGCACATAAGACTTGTCTGGCATGGGTGCAGAGGCATTTTACGAATGCTTGATTTTGTGATTTTGCTGGGTGTTTTGACAGCAGCTGTTTGAATCGTGACTTCCACTTACACACTTGTGAATAGACTAAATTACCCAGCCACCCACTAACACTCACAGATGAAGACACACACACACACACACACACACACACACACACACACACACACACACACACACCATGTGCATGCACTCATATACATAAACTAATCAACAGCCATATTCCCTGCATGCAGAATATTGTGGAAATAGGCAGTCACACATGCAGACAAATCTTGTGAGGATATACTTATGCTCATAAAGAAATTATCACATACAGTACATCAGTACATACAGGTTAAGTTAGGCCACAGCCACATAGACAGAGACTGGTCAGCAACCCCCTGACAACCTCTGGTAGCAAGAGGACAATCTGTATTCCCTGAGTAGTTGGCAAATGATTTCTGGAGATCGCTGGCTGTTACCAGGTGAAATCTGCAAAGAGGGTGCTGCACCAAAAGCCTAGCAGATCTTTGCAGTTGCCTGTAATTTGCATGGAAGGCATCAATCTGTCTGCAAACACTCGCTAACCACAGAGCAGTAGTGAAACTTGAAAGCGTGTAATGCAAACCAGAGAAGGAGAACATTTGCCTTCAAAGTAAAAATGTGCCTTACCACCGAAACCAACACATTTCAAAAGGGGCAACTTTTATTTTGAAGGTGAAAGGTCTCCACTTCCGGTTTGCATCACACTCTTCACAGCTTCACGACCGTTTAGCTAGTAGTTGGTGAGTGTTTGCCAACTAGTTGGTGTCTTCCATACAAACTTTAGGGGATCATGGCAATCTGCCACAAACCAAAGCAGACGCAACGCAACGAGGTTTGCAGTGCAGCTCAGGATACATTGTCACCAGTTTCACCTAGCAACAGCAACCAACCACTCACCAACTGGTCGAGGACTACACATTTTTCCCTAGCAACCACTGGTTACCAGGTGGTCACTGACCCGTCTTTAGTCGGGCTTTAGCAATCGACTCCACTGCAACTGCCAGCAGCCTCCATTGACCACTTGCAACCAGTTGGAAAATACTAATTTTTCCTTAGTGAGCAGTGGTTGCCAGGTGGTTGCCAACCAGTTTCTAAGCCTGTATAAGTGAGGCCTTAGTAGTGATCCTGTTGCTTGGCCTTTTAGTCAAGGAACGTCCACTGTGTTACCTAGGAAAAAGGTTATCTGGTCAATCACCACCCACAAATCCCATAATTGTCTGTGTGGATATTGTTTTAGGTCAGTTACATTGTAAAATTTAGTCACTTTGATGCATTTATCATAATCATGGAATTGCCAGTGCTGTTCAATTTTATCATCTTCTGAATCCCAGTGAAGTTAAATGAGGATATATTATATTGCATTAAGTAAAATGACACAGCAGCTAATAGTCAGCTTGCTCATTTCAGTCTGACCAGAGTGTTTGCTATTATACCTGATAAACACTTTAAAAAGGTGTTGATTTAACATATTCATTTTGCTGTAACTGCTTGCTCTCCTGCCAAGAGCATACTGAAATACTATTTTAATACATGCATTTGTAACATGACTGTGTCCTTTCTCCTGTCTTGCTCAAACTCTGCAATTAGGATTAACTAACTGTGTTTTCTGAAGGCTGGTATATTTTTCTGCGTTTGCTGCTCATACCACTTCACAAATAAAAACAGTACACACCGCCTTGGTTTCACACACAGACTTCAGCTTAATTCAGCTTTGATCCTCAAACCTCCCTCTAACAAGCTTATGCAATGTGATTCTCGCAGAAAGATAAAAAGTCTGCTCTCAATGTCTGATCTGACTGGAAAAAAGAAGGATAAAAAAAAACCTTAAAGTAGCCCTATAAGCTAGGACTAATTTGGAGCAAGTCACAAGAACATGTGCAAGATATTTAAAGTTATTATATGATGCATAAAAAAATCTTACATGTTATTCACACTATTCATTCATTCATTACTTAAGCCTATTTTTATATGAAAGGAATGACAGCCTGTTGGTTAGTCTAGCGCTGTGGTCCGGGCAGTAATATCTATAACTTGTGAAAAGGAGTGGGACTGTTGCAATAATAAAGTTTTAACCATGGCCTGACATTTAAAGAATCATAAAAAGACTTGAGCAGAGAGTAGAGCACATAATAAGTTACACATAACCAATGCAAGCACAGGTAAGACAGTCACATACACAGATGTACAGACAACCACCATTATGCCTAAGTAAATATATGCATGGGCACATCCACCCAGCTGCATACACACACACATTGGCACAGGCACACAAAGACACAGACAGAGGCAGACAGTGACACATGCACACACAATTACCGGCAGGCGGTCTCACACACAGAGAAGGAACAATCATGTCTACTTTGTTTTGCCTCCTGCCTCCTTTACCACTGAGGAGTGACATTTTGAGGGGCTCGGTGGGGTGGGGTTGAGGGCAGGAGGTTCAGCTACAAAAACACAAGTCAGGTGGTGAACCAAAGGGGGGGGGGCAGAAACAGCAGAGTGTCAGAGAAAAACAGAAAGTCAGGAGAAAAATAAAAAAACAATGTATTCAGTTAGCAAACAGATAACATGGCAGGTAAGACCTGTGCTGCCATGCTGAGTACAAGAGAGGCTGAGCCAGTGAGACGCTCAGAGACAAAGAGAGGGAGTGAGGGAGGAGACAGAAAGAGGGGAAGAAGAAGGGAGTGTATCAAGGGATACTTGGTAGCACAAATTGGGCCACTTCAGCTGTCAAAGTAGCAGAGCATAATAAAGGTTGAATATAAGGATGTAGTTTACTGTAAGTTAGCATACAGTAAACTATACCAATTACAGAACTTTCTCTCTCTATATACTTTTATATAATATACTCTGTAGTGCCAAGAATTCAGTGGTTCTCAAACCTTTTCAGTCATGTCCCACTTCGCACGATGAATTCTTTTGACGCCCCACGCAAGGCCCGGGCAGGGGGGGGGTGTCCCGAGGCCTGGGGGGAGCAGCAGACTATGACGGTGGAGATTTTTGCAAGTCGCTTTGCTAGCGTACCTGCTAACGTTTTCAAATGTTCCAACATTTGCTCCGAATGACTTATCTCCCAGGTCGATGGCGCCCCACAGTTTGAGAACCACTGCATTAACTGAACAGGTATCCAACAGACTCAAAACCGGTTATACAAAAATGTATGTGCTATGCCATTATACAAGGCATTAACATCAATGTCATCAATTGTGTGGGCATACTGCAAACTATGAAAGTAGTACCAATATTAAAACATATTTGCCATGTTGTATAGATATCAGCAAATATTAAGCAAAACTGCACAGAAAGTCCCGTGTTGTGGGAACAGGTTTCAGATCTTGTGATACATAAAATAAAAGCTTTGCTGAAAGCAAAATGAAGGCATCGTAATTATTCTGCCAATACATTTATGCAGTGAGGTGTCTATCCTGACTTAGAGAAACAAAATGTTCAAACAGATCAGAAAACATTGCGGGCAGATGTCATATAGATGATTCTGTAACATTTAAATGTCAGGGATAGTTTTATAGATTGTGCAGGGTCTGGCTTTGCACCCACCTACTTGGCGGAGACTAGGGACTTGCATGTTTTGCAAGATCTAAGGAGTCTTCTGACTGCTGGCACTGAAAACTGTCTTAAGAGCATATTTATATGAGGCATATTTGGAGCAGTGTATTCAAACTCTGGAGGTGGATGTCAACATTTCCTTGCCTGCAGTTATTTAAGCTTGGAAAGCACTGCTTAAGAAAATGAAGCAGGGCAAACTCAGTCAAGATGAGGTGAATTTTTTCTCGATCTTTGAGTTTACACTGCAGCCACAGATGATGTACAAGTTTGCCTTCTCCCTTTACATATCTTCTCCTATTGTGTTTTTCACTGATAAAAGCAACAGCAGACGTACATGAGAATACAGATCAAGTCCTTCATGCTTAGCTGAAAGTCACATCATGACGTGATGGCGCTACTGTGTGTGGCTTGCCGTCAGCTGTTACCTTTTTTTTTTGCTGTTTACATCTGTTTGAAAAATGTCTACTCTTGTGGTTTATTACTACCAATTTCTCCTGAATTTCCAAGCCAATGTTGAAGAGCAGTCTCGACTGGTCCCAGGATATCAGGAATTTTGTATTTCACCTGAGCTAGAGACCGTACCTATGTACCTTTGCCGCGGCCCACCTTCTTTCCAGCAAGAAACACCATTAAAAAATGGAGGGGAAAAAAACAAAAAAAAAACAGAATTGCCCTAGCAATAGTAACTGAACCAAGAACAGGACATA
>JAMQGT020005191.1:0-73337 GCA_024447675.2 Pterophyllum scalare
AAAAAAAAAATTCCAAAAAATTCCAAAAAAAAAGCGACTAACAAACACAATCTGATGGAGCAATACGTAACTGAACGAAAGTACAGGACATAACAGCTCCATTACGTATTGCTGATTTATAGAAATAACTAGTTTTTATTTAAACCAAAGTATCATCCTTTTTTAAATTGTTGGTATGTAACAAATAACAGTGGGCTAATTTGATTTCTAAGCGGTACCACATGTGAAACCTACCTGGCAGCAAATCAGGACCTTGAATAAAACATACTTATTTCTACTGCATCGTAAGTTGATTATGTTTAGGTTCCTCATGCAAAGTTTGGCTCAACATGATTCTTACAGATAAAAGTTATTCCTTCAACTGAGAATCTGTATTGGCTTTGGGCTCTACATGCATTACTAACCCATTAATCTTGCTGTAGAGTACTCTCCTCAGATTTGACTTTTTGAGTGAAGAATGTGTCCCCCAATCTTTTAATTAATTAATTCATTCATTTTATGGGGGGCTGGATTTATCTTTAATTTAAAAGCTACACTACAAAGCTCTAAACAGAACAGAAGAATTATAATCAAGCCAAAAAAATAATTGTTTTTTTATTTTCTTGGAAAGTTTCAATATGTGTAGCAGCTCCCCAAAGCATATTTTGTTGCTATAAAGAACACCCATTATTTTGTTAGCTAAATGTGGCAAGACCAAGCATGATAAAACCAAGGCAAGGCACAAGGCTGGGAGAAAATAAAGAGATTAGAGATAGAATAGATTTAAAATGGTACAGATTGAGAAGAACAAAGCTGGCACTCAGAAGTCACTGTGGATGACTTCAACTGAAAAAAGACCCCCGCCTACCCTCCACCTAACACGAATACACACACACACACACACACACACACACACACACACACACACAGAGCGAGTCCTTCAAAGCCAGATTGAGCAATACGCTGAACCAAGTAGACTAAACAGAGCCCCATGCCATATTGCTGGATTGTGGTGAAACACGGGGTTCTGCTTGGAAATCATATGAGATTGAAGGAGAATCATTTAAAAACATGTTTGGAAGCAGTTTGATTGAAGTTTGTGAAGTTATCCTTGAAATGGCCAAAATGAGCGCTTCCTGAGTCGAAGAAACGCTCAAAACGCACATAAAAGCTCCTGTGCTTGCAGGATCGTGGTGAAACACGGGGTTCTGCTTGGAAATCATATGAGATTGAGAGGAGAATCATTTAGAAACATGTTTGGAAGCAGTTTGATTGAAGTTTGTGAAGTTATCCTTGAAATGGCCGCAATGCAGTGCTAACACGGGCCTGAGTGACAGTTAGTATTGTGGATATTAGAGAATCAAGCTGACCTCATGTAGTCATTATGGGAGGATTTTGCCAGTCACCGTGCTAACATAAATGAGGTGAATTTCTTTTTTCTGGCATGAAAATGATTCAGATGTTGAGGTCATTTGCTCCCCACTGGTCATGACGCGACCACTAGTTTTCAAAGATGCTGCCTGACTGAGATCCACAGACCTTTACAGTGTTGTGGTTGTCATGTGACTGGACTAATGACTGTCATTAATAAGAACAACTAGTAATGACGCCTCTGTGTACATGAAATATCATGTATGACCTCTATGAAATAGGAGAACGGTTCACTACATTGGCAAAAGAGCTCAATATGTAAAAATATGTAAACACTGGGCCGAAACAAAGTAGCAATACCAACCGAACCAAGGCAGCAAAAGAGCCATTGCCACGTAGCTGATTCATTAACTCAATGACCTCAATCCCAGTGATGGTCCAGTCATCCCCTTCAATCTCAGACTATACTTCCTCTACAGAGAGTGTGTCGTTGGAATTGAGTAGATTCTTTTAGTATTCCTCCCATTGCCTGACTCTGTCCTCAGTTGACGTCAGAAACATCTCACCTGCACTACACACCATGCGAGTAGCACACTGCTTCACCCTCACGAGTCTCCTCATATCACACTCAAGCTCAGGTGTTCAGTGACCTTGTGATTCTGCTTAACTTTGGGCTGAGTAACACACTTTAAGGTGCCATGTGGACGAGCAGCTTTTTCAGTTTTGGTAACCAACGTGTTACAGATGCTGGAGTCAAACTGGTTCCTGACTGGGATTAAGTTAAACTTGAACTGAAACAGTTTTTAAAGAGAGCAATACGTAACTGAACGAAGTAGACATAACATAACCACGTATTGCTGTGTTTTTTGAAATACTCAACAACTACACCACGCCACCCCTATCCTGAGGCTCAGTTTGAACTTCGGCAGGTTTTCTTGACCATGTTTGCATGCCTAAATGCATTGACTTGCTGTGACTGGCCAGTGAGTGTATATGCAAGTGAAATTGGATATTAAAGTCAGCAATACGTAACTGAACGAAAGGCCAACATAACCACCATATTGCTCACACACGTCTTTGTTATGGTGGTATTTGACAGCGTTTTTCCATAGAAAACAGCAGAATGAAGGTGTCAGGACAGGTAAGCTATGTAATAGAAGTCAGACCAAGAAATATGTGTAAAGATAATGGTATCATAACAATCCATAGCAACATCTAATGACAATAAAAATGATAAAACCCTTCAAAATAAAGCCACAGCAATACGTAACTGAACGAAGTAGGTATAACATAACAAGCCCATGATGTATTGCTCAAAACAAAATTGAGCCCAATAACAGTGAGGTCCAGAAAAACTACATATTGTCCTCCTAGGTTGGACAGGAGCAAAATAATCAGCCTTGGCATTTTGGCCCAGATGGCCCAGATCCACCACAAGTGATCACATAAAACTATCTGTGTACTCCCCTAATATGAATACCAACTCCCTAAAAACACTGAGGTGATTTGTTGACACTACACTTTATAAGTCAGATCAGGGGTTTTGAATACATATACACGATACATCTAAAATATTTCACTTTTAACTAGTTACCTAGTTCCCTTAGTTCCCTCAATTAATTCTTAGATTAGCCTATTTCAGTATGAATAAATGGCTCGTGAAATTTTAAGCAGGGACTGAATTTAATCAGCAATACGTAACTGAACGAAGTAAGTATACATAACAACATCAAATAGCCTACCAGCTAATGCTGTTTACTTTAGATACCTGACTTCCCGGTATAACCCGAGTAGATAAATAAGATTACCTGATATAAAATCGGCGTGAGCATTTTTGATCGCGTTCTCAGTTCTGATCGTGTCCTCAGTCCAATTTTTATCATTACATTTGATGTCTTGCAACCACAGACGCCTCCGTTTTCTCTCAAACAGCCGTGATTCCGTGGGATTCGGTACAACTTCAGTCTGCTTTTGGTAGAGTAGAAATTCTGACAGCCAAACACGCAACAGCAGACATTTTGATGCTGATATCGCTTTTAAAATCACGTTTAAAGGCTTATTGATTTGAATGGAGGAGCAGTTCACTTGCGTTGCCCAAAATGTGCACGCATACTTTGATGACATAGGCTGTAAAAGGGTCTATATATCAAATTATTAAAGGTAGATTAATCCATTACAAATCAAGGAGTTGTCATGAAGGATTTACCTTTTTGTTTTTTTAATGAAGTTGGTGATATGATAGTGTACTGTTTAGCACTGTCACAGTGAGAAAGTTCTTGGTTTCAACCAGCCTTGATTTGTTTTTGTTTTTTTCCCCTAGATGCTTCAGTTACCTACCACAGTCTAAGGACATGGTAGATTAATTCTAATTAACCTAATATCATTAATTGGCTGCAGGTGTGTATATTAACATCGATCATTGTGAGTCTCTTTCTCTCTGTTAGCCTTGCAATAGACTGGCAGTTCATCTAGACTGTACTCTGTCTGTTGCCCAGTGTTGCCACCGGCTCAGGAAAAAACTTCTTCAGCAACAAAGTGGTGAGTGGAAAATGGTAAGCTCAGTTTAAATATTATGTTTCCAGCCTAGGGGTAACATAGACAGGTGTGACTCCCCACTCCTACCACTCCCAAGAAAATTCAAGCAGCACAGAACAATCCAAGATGCTCAGCAGCAGTTTATTCATTTTGGAGGTGAACAATGCCAAATCAACAAACAAAAACTCCTAATGATCCCTAAGATTATTTTCTAATGTATACTCTTAACCAATAAAAAAAGAAAAAATCTTTTAACAAAAAGGGCCTCTCACTCCTTCGTACTGAATATTTGTATCTAATATCTATATCTAATAGCTGTATGCATATTTACTATTTAAAGCCACTATTTACAAAATACTTTCAGCTAACCACAAAGATCTCAGCTCTCACAATTCTATTGTAAGCTTCTACTCATACAAACACCAGCAATCTCACCGGTGCTGTTTGCAGAGGAGGGGCCAGGTGGCTGTCAGCTGTCCATCCACTGATCCAATTTGCACATTGCAACTTCTTCAAACCAGCCAATCAGAAGTCTCTACCTGTCTCATCAGCAAACACACACACACACACACACACACCTTGGAGGGAGGAGAGAGAGCTGCACACACCCACACACAATTTAGTGGGAGGAGCCAAACATGATCATAGATCATAATAACAAATTAAGAAGAGAAAGCTGTTAGGGCTTAACTTTTGGAGGAATCTTAGTAAATAACTACCTAATTTTAAATTAGATTAGAAAATTATTAATATAAACTGGTGATACTGAGTTTCATTGGTAATTTGAATTACCCTACAAATCTGAAAGGGTGGAAAGGTGAACATCAAGCATCAGCAGTTAAGTATTTGACCTTACCGTTGCTGAAAGTCAAAATGGTAAGAAAACAAAAATGAAATTATGTATTTATAAATACCTCTCCCCGAGGCTAAAAAGGTCTTCCCTTTTCAATTCAATTCAATTTTATTCATACAGTGCCAAATCACAACAAACAGTCGCCTCAAGGTGCTTTTGGATGGAAGCTTATGTCACTTCAAAACCTGTTTATCATCCAGCGAGCCAGGTGCCTTCAAAGATGTGTACAGTAAGTTACCCATGCTATAATACACTAATGCACCACTGTAACATTACAGATGATGTTTTTTTGAGTGTAATCATAAGAGCTGGGTAGTCCCTTTCCTCTTTAGTCCAGAAAAATCCACTATTTCCAATAAAAGTTTTAAATCTTGATTTGTCATACCACAGGCAAGTTTACTTTGGAGATATATATATATATATATATATATATATATATATATATATATATATATATATATATATATATATATATATATATATATATATATATATATATATATAAAATGAACCCAGACCTACAAAAGTTCATATAGTCATTATTATTTGCATGGTAGAGTTTTAACTTGCATTCGTAAATGCAGTGACCACCGTGTTCACTGATATTTTTGAAGTCTTCCTGAGCACATTCATCTGTTTCCACTACAGAATAGTGTTAGGCCTTGCTGCCTGAGGGCCTAAAGATCACAGCCATTCAATATTATCAGATTTTTTAAACGCTGTGTTAGAAACCTTAGGCTATTTAAAAAAAAAAAACACTACACACTAACCACAAAGTCTAACATAAAAACAATAAAATATTGCAGTTTTTTTTTTGCAAAACTTATCAAACAAATAAAATGTAATTTCTTTTTTTCATACACACAAACTATAGTTTGAATAACAATACAAAACAACTTGCATACTGAAAACATCTTAAAGCTCCCTGTGGCCTTTGCTTTTTATTTGTATAGAAAAAAACAGTTTCCAGATTTTGTTATGCTGTTAGCACATGTAAATTATGAATGTATATTCACAATATAACACCCACATCATTGCAAGTTATTATTCATTTTATTAATTAAAATTTTATTTACTAATTAAAGTTATTAATTATTTTCTTTAAAAAGTCTCAGCACCAAAAGTGAGCATAAGAACAAAAGTATTTGTTCAAAAACTGCAGTGAAAAGTAGCTGGAAATGCACAGGAGGACCTGACGTTGCCGAACAGGCCAATCACAATTGTTCCAGGCTGTGTGGACCCAACGCATAGTTACATTTCTTGAGAGGTGAAAGACAGGTTACGTTGTAGGTTACTGCATCGGATCAGAGGAGTTTCTGTGGTCACCTTGTGCGCACTTCACTTGGTGGGGTTTTTCCTCTTGAGAAGTGTTCCCTACATTTTGCCATCATCCACAACAAGACACTTGCTTTTATCTGCATCGCTATCTTACTCAAATAAACCCCATATGGGACTCTGCCGCTTTCTCCCAACTTTTGCTGTTGCTATTATTTTGCAGACTGGCACAGTGAGCAGACACAAACAGTGAGGTGCTATATGGTGCTCCCACCTAAAACTACTAGAGCGGGAAGAAAAATATTTCATATCAATCCACAAGGCTTTTAAATAAACTGACAAACATGAAACAAAAGGTATTGTATCTATCATTTTCATTTCATTACATTTTAGTTAGTTTTTTAAACCCAAAATACAGTTCCAGTTATTGTTTTCCCTTTTAATACAGTTTTTATTCATTTCAGTTAACAAAAATATTTTTTTTGATTTCAGTTTTTGTTATTACATATATACATATATATATATATATATATATATATATATATATATATATATATATATATATATATATATATATATATACAATATAAAATAACCTCACCACAGTCCCTCTGATCACCAGTTATTGTGTTTCTGACTCCTTGTTTGGTTCCTCTCTTCTTCCCTCCCTGTCTTATCCTTCTTTATTTTCCTCATTCACCATGTTCTAGTTCTCACCTTGATTACTTTCTCTCTGAAGAATGAATGATAGTGTTTAAGCTTTCAAAACAACTACAGTCTTTGGCCTTGCCCTTGGCATACTTAATTCCCATTACACCTTTGAAGTGACCAGAAATAATAAAATCTGCAAATTGTTTGAAATTTTGCATTGAGAAAATAAATTCTTAAACTGATGGATAATATGCCCATATAGTCTATCACAGAGTGGACACTGGAACAAAAAGCCATAAAATTATATACAATCCAAGGTACGGATACCTTTGTATTTCTCAGAGATACATACAATATCCTGAAGAATATTAATGCACCAAAACACACACCATCTATTTATCGACTACACCATTACAATATTTAATTAGAAATCTGAAATTCATGTTTCATGTCATGTCATATTCTGTAATATCTGGAAAAATAGGCTTTTGGATAGGCTAATTTAATGTACCCCCAAGTTACGCATGCAGTACTGGCAGGAGTTACTACAGAGTTTTTAAAAATTATAGCAATATCTTCTCACTTTTTATCAGGTGGGAGGATAAAAATCAACAAAGTTTAAAAACCCCTTTGATAAGCTTTTACTTCTAAAACCATGCAAACAAAATAATACACAACAAAACTAACTTGTTCTTTAAAATTAAGCAAGTGTTCATTAACTAAACTGGTAAGATAATACAGCCATCTGTGTTTGTATATAGATATGTGTATGGTTGTGTAGTACTCTTTACAAGTTGGGATAGCAGTCTGCATATACTTAATGAAAAATATTTCTGCATCTGACTGTATGAACATAAGAACATCAAATAACTAAAAATAAAACAAGAGTTCAGGCAGAGCAGTTTTTTCTTCTTTTTTTTTTGAATAACTGGTTTGAAATTAACAGACTAAGTGTTGCTGCGCCGTAGGTCACACAATTACAATTGACAGAAAATTAATCTGAATCTATTTTGAACGTATCAAGATTTCAGTAATTGTCATTTCAAAATGTGAACAGTGCCTCTGGTTTCAGCTACAGAGTGAAAATGTGTTATGTTGGTGTTTTAACTAAACAATAAACTCAATATTTTTTGTTTTTGGAGTGTTGGTCAAACAAAACAGAGCATTTACTTTGGTCTTCAGGACACTGTGGTAGACACTTTTCTCCATTTCTTTATTTATACACCAAACAATGAAATTAATTATGGAATTGATCAAAATAATAACTTAACTGACAGGAAAAAGTATTAATAGCTGCAGCCCTAATGGACTATGAACTTTGCAATGGCAGTTTAGGACTTACTTTTTCAGATAAAGGACCTTGACCCTTCTGGGAGGCTGCTTCACTGGCCACCCTGCTGTGTACCATCCTGCAGGAGTTGTTGAGTTAGTTTCTTCTGGCAAATATACAGTATTTCATTTATTCTGGTTGCCCTCCACTTAGGCTCGACGTCTCTCCAGATTTACAATCTTCTTGTCGCTCATCAGGCATCAGTATTTTAAAATATCTGAAGTCCTCCTCACTGAGCACGTGTTGCCCTGCCACAGCCTTGCATGCACTTAGAAGCTGAAACAGAAACATTTTAAGCAGTACTGCAGATGCCGTTTTGGCACCACTAGTGGTCTCTGGCTACATTCGTACTGTAGGTATGAATGACTGTCTCTTTGTGTTAACCCTACGATAGACTGACTGCCTGTGCAGAGTGTACCCCCTCTGTGTTGCACATAATTCCCATTAGTTCCTAAAATTGCAACTTGGATGGTGACAGTGAATCTAGAAAGACTTTTCTGCACTGTCTTCCACTGCAAATAAGAAATAGAATCAAGTTCCCCCATGGAAGTATCCTCTTTGAAAAGTAGAGTAGCAAGGAGAGAAATGTGTCTTTAAAACTTTATTGTACATTAATGCAAACTTCCAATGGAATAACCATATATGAAACAATTTTCAAATCCCCGAGTGACTGAATAAGCATTCATCTAAACCAAAACTTTGAAACTGAAGCTTGTTTTCTTTAACTTCTTGTGTAGCCCACAGTACCACAGAGGTTTTTGATTACACTAAGATCCCTAACCCTAACCCTAACATGGAGCTGAATCAACAGTATAAAATAAACCTTGCTTCTGCCTATAGCATATCAGAGACTTTATTTTCTAAGTTTGCTGTTTTTGAGAAACTACAGAAGATTGAACACTGATTAATATGGTCTGTCATGTTTCCTTTACAGTCTTCAGGGAGACCGCAGCAGAAATGGGAACCACTTCTTATTTCACTGTAGGACTTTGTTGGTAATAAAAAGCTGTCTGAAATGATCATAACTTAACCAGAAAAGCTTGTAACCTGTTTGGATAGATTTCTGTGAGCTTGTTAAATGTCATGTTTGCAGCACACCCACGGCACCTATTGTAGCTCTGCTTACTGTATTTCAGCTTAAACCATAAAACATATTGAGGCAGTGAAAGCTCAACAGACTTTTATTGTTAATATGGACAGCTAGTAAAAAGGCTCTGCATTGAAGTGAGTCTCTACCTAGGGTGTGCTGCTACATTTTTGTGGCTAAAATAAGAAATGACACTAAGTTAGTATTCCTTGAATGGTCTGAACTGGACATTTTAAGATTTATGTCTAAGCTGCTTGCAGTGTGCCAGTGCAAAAAATTTGTTTTGCCTGAATAGAAGATCCAAATGAGGCTTATATGGTACTTTTGAACAAATTACTACAACTTTATGACAAACATTGTCCAGTATCAATATCACATTAATTTAAAGGGAAGCTATGGATGACAAAAGGGCTTCAAAAAGCTTGTCAGAGGAAAATTTATGTGAGGTACTTAAAAAACAGAACTAGTGAAAATGAGAGAAATTATAAAGTTTATAAGAATAAATTAACTTCTATTTTAAGAATGCAGATGTGACATTATTATAATCAAGCCTTGGAAGACAGTAAAAATAAAATAAAATGAACTTGGAAAGTAATAAATGAAGTTATATCAAATAGATGTACCGACACTGAGCCTCTTTATATACAGAATTATGAAGCTATGGACTGGCCCGCCCGTTCCCCAGACCTGAATCCGACTGAGCACACCTGGGACATCATGTCTCGCTCCATCCACCAACGTCATGTTGCACCACAGACTGTCCAGGAGTTGGCGGATGCTTTAGTCCAGGTCTGGGAGGAGATTCCTCAGGAGACCATCCGCCACCTCATTAGGAGCATGCCCAGGCTTTGTAGGGAGGTCATACAGGCACGGGGAGGTCACACACAATACTGAGCCTCATTTTGACTTGTTTTAAGAACATTACATCAAAGTTGGATCAGCCTGTAGTGTGTTTTTCCACTTTAATTTTGTATGTGACTCCAAATCCAGGCCTCCATTGGTTAATAAATTTGATTTCCATTGATGATTGTTGTGTGATTTTGTTGTCAGCACATTCAACTTCGTACAGAACAAAGTATTCAATGAGAATATTTTATTCATTCAGATCTAGGATGTGTTATTTGAGTGTTCCCTTTATTTTTTTGAGCAGTGTATTATAAACATGGGACCTTGACTTGCAAATGAAACCACTTTGGTGACTAATGATAAGACATAGTTTCAAAATACTGTAACATAAATATGAAATCCATGTTTTTAGGTGGTGATATTGGAACAAATGCTATTCAGAGTGTTAGAGGATTTTTTAAAAAAACAATCAACTGATATACGTACATCTTATAGATATGGAAATAAATAAAAAAGTTATTCGCCACATTGTCAGGCCTCTGACTCACATATGTAACAAAGCTCTCCAGCATGGAGTTTTTCCAAATGACATGATAGTAAAAGTTATTCCAATATTCAAAAATGGTGATAAACACAATATGGAAAACTATAAACCCATATTTCTTCTTCCACAATTCACAAAAATATTAGAAAAGCTTTTTGCTAAACAGTTGGAACTTTTTCTGAAAAATGAATTGCTGTGTGAAATATATGGATTTAGGAAAAAACAGACCACTACAGAGATTAACTCTACACTTGACAATGATGAATTTTCAATATATATATATATATATATATATATATATATATATATTTAAAACAAAAGCTTTTGAAACTATTTATCATAGAGAGTTTTTGGAAGAACTTGGCAAGTATGGGAGGAACTGTTTGTTCTCACAGAAAAGTTATTTGGAAAATTGTCATGAGTGTGTTCAACTAGATAATATAGTTTCTGGATTTAACACTATAACATGGAATACCACAAGGTTCTGTGATTGGTCAAAAACTCTTCGTTATCTTTATAAATGATATTTGTAATAGTTCAAATTTATTTGGATTTATTATGTTTGCAGATGATGTTTGCAAATTTTCTTCTGGTAAAAATTTGAATGACTTAATTAACATAAGAGGAACTAAAGATACTCAAAACTTGCCAAAAATCGTCTCTCAATATAGCAAAAACGAATTTCATGGTATTTTGAAATAAAAAAGAGGTAATTAAAGAGATAATGCTTAAAATCATTGGTGTTGAAATTACAGGAGTTTTTGATACATAACTTTAGGGGTTGCAATTATCAACAGGCTTACATGGAGGCAGCATATTAATTACACAAAGGTAGACACTTGGTATTTTGTATTATATTAAAGATTTGCTTACTTATAATGCCTTATTAATAATGTACTGCACATTGATATTTCCATATATGACTTATTGTGTAAAAAGGTGGGGGGTCCACTTTCAAAACCTAAGTCAATGATATAATTTTATTGCAAAAACCAGCTATACACCTGATAAATAAAGCGGAAAAAAAAACTGAACTGAATTGAATGTAGTTAGGTGAACTGTATGTGTGGAAGATGGGTTCCTGGGAAAACAGTTTATACTCTGTTGCAAACCTTGCAATGTTGCATTTTTATACCTCCTCACTGCAGAGGCTCTGGTGAGAAGCATAATATTTTGGGGCTTCCTATTCCATGGTGGTGAATGAATTATTGAATTTTCACAAGACTCGTGTCAGTCTCATTGTCTAGAGGGATTGCTTTTGCTCATCTTGACTTGGACTCTCAGATTAACTGAATCAAATCTGTTGATCATTGTAATGAGGTCTCACAAAACTAAATTTTCCAAGTAGTTCACGCACTTCGTGCAAATGTTTTCAAACACATGTACAAATGTTCGGGAGAATCATCGATTCTGCTGAACCTAAACCAAAGGCTGTTTTTGTTTTATCCACCTTCTAAGCATAATTTGTCTGTTTGTTTATGATTCTAAGCTATTCTTATGAAGTAGTTGTCATGCAGACTTGTAAAGCAAGCATTTTAAAATTGCTGGCATTAGATGTTAAAGAATCTGCCTAAATTTATGTAGGAGTCTCACAGAATTGTCCGATATCAGCACTTTTGTCTGGCGATAGGATTAATTTTTTATCATTTACAACATTTTTAAAGTGGGGGATATTTAAGAAAGCACAACCAACTTGTACTTAAATCCAAGTTTGTTCAAAAACTTAACATGACACAGTAGGTGGTAGCAGAGGAGGAAGACCAACTGAAATTTATCAAGGCATCTGTCGTGGTATGCATGAGGTAACTGTTTCAGTGATTAAAGAAGAACATGTCACTACTCATCAGACTTTGTAAATGGTGTTTCAGTTTGTGTGAACAATTATAAAACTTCTAGATGTCACTACATCAGTGTCGAGCCTATTGTTCTCCTCAGGCATTTAGTGATGACACCTTTATAAGGTAATTTATCTTTCAATATTTCTTCTAAGACTTTGGCTGACTGCCACTGATACAAAGGGAAATTCTGTATTTTATTTGACAAACAACTGTAAGTCCATGTAGGTGTAAGCTTTACCTGAAGATTAAATTTAAGGGTCAATTGAACTAAATGACAATAAGTATTAGCCTGTTTTTCTCTAGTGCTCTGGGTTTGATTTGCATACCTAAATCAACAATGGTAGATATAATCTGTAAGGCTGTACTTGGACCCAGCTGTGTTTTGAGCTATTTGGAAATAATAAACCTGTAAACATGCTCACAAGGAAAACATTTTGATTAGCAAACCAAGTAAAAATCTGAGTGACTGGTGGTGCTAAATGAAAATTTGGGGGGCAAATAAATTTAATGACAATCCACTATATGGTTGTCCACCCAAATATATTTTCCAAAGAGACACAAAACAAAATCTTCTATTCAAGTGAGAAATATTTATAAAAAGCAGTGGTCCACTTCATATTTACATTTTTTTTCTTCAATGCTCAGATGGAGTTTAATTGAGCCAATGCGAATATGTTTGAGAACAGTGATAATTCTCAAAGTATTAGGCTATATTGGCTGTAGCTCAGGAGGTAGAGCAGGTCACCTACTGATCAGCGATTCAATTCCTGGCTGCTCTGAGCTGCATGCCAAAGTATCCTTGGGCAAGATACTGAACCCCAAGTTGCTCTCTGAGTATGAATGTGTGTGAATGTGTTAGACAATAAAAGCACTTAGCTTACTTACTTACTCATGGAAATGCTTGTGTGAGTGGGTAGATGCAAACGTGTTGTATAAGTGCTTTGAGTGCTCAGACAGAGTAGAAAAGCATTATATAAGAACTAGTCCATTTACCAGTTTACACTTAAAATTATGTCTACAGCAGATCAAGAGGGTCTAGAGCACATCAGTGTTACATTTGACCTGTTACCAGCTTGGCTCTGGCTATTTAAAAATAAGGAGAATCCACACACATCAACCTCCCAGGTACAGTCACTTCTGTTGCTAAAGGAAATAGTGAGGAGTGGGAAATGTGGTGGGTGGGCTATCATAATTCAATTCAATTCAATTTTATATAGCGCCAAATCACAACAAACAGTTGCCTCAAGGCACTTTGTATTGTGGGTAAAGACCCTACAATAACACAGAGAAAACCCAACAGTCAAAACAACCCCCTATGAGCAAGCACTTGGCAACGGTGGGAAGGAAAAACTCCCTTTTAACAGAAAGAAACCTCCAGCAGAACTAGGCTCAGGGAGGGGCAGTCATCTGCTGTGACCGGTTGGGGCTGAGTGGAGAGAGACAGGACAAAAGACATGCTGTGGAAGAGAGCCAGACATTAATAATAATGATCAAATACACAGTGAAGTATAAACAAGTAAATAAAGGTGAATGAGAAGAAACAGTGCATTATGGGACTCCCCCTCAGCAGCCTAGGCCTATAGCAGCATAACTAAGGGGTGGTTCAGGGTCATCTGATCCAGCCCTAACTATAAGCTTGATCAAAAAGGAAAGTTTTAAGCCTAATCTTGAAAATAGAGAGGGTGTCTGTCTCCTGAATCCAAGCTGGGAGCTGGTTCCACAGAAGAGGGGCCTGAAAGCTGAAGGCTCTGCCTCCCATTCTACTTTTACGTATCCTAGGAACCACAAGTAAGCCAGCAGTCTGAGAACGAAGTGCTCTATTGGGGTGATATGGTACTATGAGGTCTTTGAGATAAGATGGGACCTGATTATTCAAGACCTTGTATGTTAGGAGAAGGATTTTAAATTCTACTCTAGATTCAACAAGGAGCCAATGAAGAGAAGCTAATATGGGAGAAATATGCTCCCTCTTTCTAGTCCCTGTCAGTACTCTAGCTGCAGCATTTTGGATCAGCTGAAGGCTTTTCGGGAGCTATTAGGACAGCCAGATAATAATGAATTACAGTAGTCCAGGCTAGAAGTAATAAATGCATGGATTAACTTTTCAGCATCAGTCTGAGAAAGGATGTTTCTAATTTTATAAATATTGCGCAAATGTAAAAAAGCGGTCCTACATATTTGTTTAATATGTGCATTGAAGGACATATTCTGGTCAAAAATGACTCCAAGATTTCTCACAGTGTTACTGGAGGCCAAAGTAATGCCATCCAGAGTAAGCATCTGGTTTGACACCATGTTTCTAATATTTGTGGGGCCGAGTACAAGAACTTTAGTTTTATCTGAATTTAGAAGCAGGAAATTAGAGGTCATCCAGGCCTTTATGTCTTTAAGACATTCCTGCAGTTTAACTAATTGATGTGTGTCATCTGGCTTCATCATCATAGTCCTCACAGGGCAGATTATAACTATAAGACTCTATACTATAACTATAATATAACAACTATAACTCTATAACTATAAATGTATCTACTCTTTATCACTACAGAATTGCCTTTGCATTGCTCAGCTACTGCCAGAGCATTGCCATATCCATACAAAAACATGGGTATGGGAGGAGTTCAGTGAGGCCATGGAACAAAGGTTTCAGTTGGACTTGAGATAATTCTGGCAAACCATCAGACAACACTGAATAGGATGGCAATGGGATGCTACTGACTTCAGCTGAGGATAAAGTGAGGTGGTGGAAGGAATACTTCGAAGATCTCCTCAATCCCACTGACAGGCCTTTCGCAGAGGAAGCAAAGTCTGGGGATGAAGTGGATGGCTCATCCATCCATAAGGGTGAGGTCACTGAGATAGTTAACCAACTCCTTGGTTGCAATGCCCCTGGGGTGGGTTAGATTTACCCTGAGTTTCTCAAGGCTCTGGATATTTACAGACTGTCCTGGTTGCCACATCTTGGCAACATTATGCGGACTGGCAGAATGTGGTGGTGGTTTTCAAAAAAAGGGGACCACAGGGTGTACTCTAACTTCAGTCTTATCGGGAAGGCCAATGCCAGGGACTGGATTCGAACTGCAGGTTCAGAATGAACAACACTTCTTCTGTATATGTAAACAAACTAAATATATATATATATATATATATTTGATCCCTTGCTTTTGTCATTCCAGTCACTAGTGGTTTTCAATTTAACCTTTTTTTCCAAGCTGTTGTCACTTCAAAAATTGCCTATAAACATGGTAAAAAAAAAAAAAAAAAAGTTCAATTAAAAGAAAAAATAACAATAAACCCTAACCCTTCATGCAAATTTTTCTCTCCATCAAAAATAAAAATTTACAATGAACAAGGCTGTGACACCATGTCACACACACGATCTTTGTTGACTGGTCGATCTCTGCATGTATCAAAAAAAACGAAAGGAAAACGTAACCATTAAAATTCAAATACTATATTGTGCCTTTTCTCAATTGAAAAGGTGGACATACCAGAAATCTTTAAAAAAGTACTTACCTGTTATTTTTCTGGCTGGATTCTTTACATTTTGTTCTTGTCAGTAGCTGTGCCACCTGTACTTTAAAAAAATGAACATAAAATAATAAAAAGATCAACATCACACACCATGTATAACAAAGATAGCTGATCATGTAAATCAGATAAATGCAAATGCAGATATGAATGTCTGCAGCATTTTTCATAATAATTTCAGTGGACAGTAAATGAATACAGCAATGAATGTAATATGGAAGTCCTCTGCTTTTAAATCCATCTGATGCATTTTTAATGCTTGGCCACTGAATGACTTTTTGCAAGCCAAGAGAACTGGGAATGTTTTTGATGACTACACAACAGTGCCCGTGTGTATTGCAACATAGTGTAGCATTATTAAATTTGAATATATCAAGTGGCTACAGCATTTGTTTTATTGAAATCAGACAAGATAATCTGTCACAAGATAAGTGAATATAAGATGATCAGATTGAAAAAATAAATAAAACATCTTAAATATTTTGAGTATGATCACTATTTTATTTCTGTCTCTTTTTTTTTAAATTTTAAAACAAGAAAAAAGTAAAAAGGCCTAAAGAAATAGTTTGGAAAACTATTCTCTATGCAAAATGATTCAAGTTTTCTAACTTTTGTGTCTGTCTTGTATGTACTGCCCACAGATTTTCAGTGATATTTAGGTGAGGGAGTTCTAAGGCCTATGGTAAAACCTTCAGATTGGGCCTTTTGAGGTGGCTCATTGTGGATTTTGAGGCGTATTTAGATGATGGTAAAATCACTTTTCATCACCAACTTTTTTTTAACAGACTCTGAGATATATGCCTCCAGAATTGTGTTTAAATGAAATGAATCTTCCTTTTACCACTGAAAATTTCTCTGGTCTACTCACTGCAACACTTTGCTGCCCAAAGCATGATTGATTCAACCCAACAGGACAGCTGGAAAGTTGTTCTTTTTTATTGAATTTTGCATCTTGTTTTCAAAATCTTTCAACATATCTGTGCACACTGGAGGCAATAAGTTTCATTTTAACCTTATTAGTCCACAGGACTTTCTTCCAGGATGCACCATACTTGTTTTACAGATTATGAAAAAAGAGAGTTGTTTGGGAAAGTGTTCATAGAGGTTTTATAACTACTTATTCATAGAGTAATGCATAGTTAATTCAGGCAGTTACTAGTGGTTAGTTAAGTATTTTGTGTGACCTCATCCAAAGTTAGGATCATCTATGCCTTACAAAATATTTATGAATGAAACTGGAAGGTCAGCAGGCTTCAAGACTGAAACAATTATCAGTTATCTTCACAAAAGAAAATGAAAACAGACAAAACACCCAGTGATCCAGAACATTGAAAGATTTATTGCATGATACAAACATAATTCACTTAATGTTTGCAGAATACTGAAATTTAAGTAGGAGCAGTCTGAGGTTGTAGGAGGGTTTAAGAGCAAAAGAGACACACTGAGCAGATGGAGTCTCAGAGTACTTTAACTTCATTTTATTGGAAACTCATGTTTATTTAAAATAAAGATGAACAAGGTCATCACAAAACAATAGTCAATA
This sequence comes from Pterophyllum scalare, assembly GCA_024447675.2. NCBI lineage: Eukaryota > Metazoa > Chordata > Actinopteri > Cichliformes > Cichlidae > Pterophyllum > Pterophyllum scalare. Next base: position 17,381 of record JAMQGT020005191.1, read on the forward strand.
TTTCACAGAGCTTAACAAACAAGTGTAAACACCACACAAACACCATATTTAACTGATAAAGCTACTTTAGGCTGCTCCCTTGTCACAAGGGGTCACCTGATAATGCAGGAAAATTTCTCTGGGATGTTTAAGAGTTTGAAACTTCTTTAGTTCATTCTTCACGTTCAACTTTCCTCCGGTTTTGTCATGATCCTTTATACTTTGGTCTTTAATATTCTGTTTAATGTGCTATGTGGTGTTTCGTATTTGGCTCCTGGTTTTGATTCCTCGTGTATTCCTTAGTTGTGGGTGTTTGTGTGCTTATTGTTTATCTCCCTGCACATGTGTCAAGTTCATGTGTCCTAGCCCTGGTCTTTGTGTTTACTTTAATTACTTCCTGTTTTGTTTTACTGCGTCTTTAGTTCTTGTGCGGTGCGTCTAGTTTTGCTTCCTGTGTCTCCCTCCCAGGTGTTCCCTATTGTCTCATTACCTGTGTGTATATTTTGCCACAGTCTCCCTTTGTTCCTTGTCAGGTCATTGTTGATGTTGTCTGTTCTTGCTGTGTGCCTCATGCAAAGGGCGTGGTGTCCTCCTCCAGCACAGTGAAAACTCAGAGCAGCTCCTTGGGGTAAGAAGGTGATCAGGCTCATGGGCAGCTTGTCATCTTCTTTGTCATGGTGACTCCCAAAGCTTGATAGAATCTTAAAACCCTGGATGAAACGGGGATGTTACTGCAATCACTAAATACCAGTATTCAATAGTCATAATGAATATCATGAAAATCAAAAACTTTTCAAAATACTGCTTATGATAAAAAGGAAATAAATCAATTAATATTTGGTGCATATTTGGTAATATTTGGTACACTATATTTGGTGCAGTGATTCTCACACAAAGTACTTTTTCAGCTTTAATTTAATTGTCAATTATGATCATAAATTATTAACATTTATTTTACATGTATGTTTAGCTTTAAATCCTGAGTGAATAATAGCAGATCATAATACATCAATTCATTTGGTGCGTCTAAGGTTATAATTTCAAATGCACATGTGCAGTAGTCGTGTTAAACATGCTAAAAATTATTATTAGCACTGGTGGTGCACTGTAAAGCAGCCCCTGCAGCCGTGCATGGTGTAACACTAACATAGGATAAGCATAACCTAGCATCAAAAGAAAACGAAGCTATAACTCATATTTAAAATTCCCATTCAATTTATTAAAGCAGAAATATGCTACATTAACTATATGTTTGTTTAAAACAAATGTTTATGAGCGCTGATTTTATATTCTTTGTGGCCACTGAATACTAGTATTTATTGATGTCATGCAATAACATCCCTGTTTTATACAGGCTGGGGCTTTGAGAGTCTATGGAAATGCCATTTCCTTTGGGATTCTCATTGATGAAAGAGATGGCAAGCCACCCCTGAACCTGATCATCTCTTTACCCTGAGGAGTGTCCATTGTGCTGGGAGGAGACCATCCACTACTTAGCTCGTTTCAGCAGAGTGCACCCATGTGAAAGCACAGGACAGAACAAGTTGACTTCTTTGTTTAATTCAGCAGCACTGAACCAGACTGGACACTGGACTGGTCTGACTTAAGCTAGCTAATTGATGACAAACCAGAGGGAAGCTGAACTTGAGGAATGAAATAAAGAAATTCCAAACTCTTAAACATCCAAGAGACATTTTTCCTGCATTGCTAGATTAATATGATGGATACTTTGTCTGTGATGTTTACACTTGTTTGTGAAACTCTTTGAAATGTTCCCTACTGCTTTGTGATAACCCTATTATTATTTATTTTTTTTAAATGAAGCAGCTTCAGTATATTTAAGTTAAAGTACTCTGTGGCTCCAGCTGCTCAGTGTGTTTCTTTCTCTCTTAAACCCTCCTACAACCTCAGACTGCTCCTACTTCCATTTCAGCATTCAGCAAATGTTAAGTGATATATGCTTACATAATGCAATAAATATTTTTATGTTCTGTATCACTTGGTGTTTTGTCTGTTTACTTTTTTCTGTTGTGAAAATAGCTGAGACTTATTTGAGTCTTGAGGTCTTGCTGACCTTCCAGTTTCATTCATAAGTGCTTTGTAAGGCATAGATGATCCTCACTTTAGATGAGGTCACGAAATACTTAACAAGTAATAAATGCCAGGATTAACCATGGATTACAATATGAAATAAGCAAAAAAAATTGTATTGTGTTTGTGATATTTTGAATTTTGCATTGTGTTACTTTCATCAGTTATTCCTGTTTGGTTTTGTTATCTTTATATTCTCAGGCCTTCTTAGTTCTGCTCATTGTTATAGTTTGCTTATGTTTTAGTCCTTGAGTTTTTAGTTTATTTGATCCTGTTAAGCTGTCGTCTCTGTGGTAGGTGTTTGTCTCTCTCCTTGCTTCCTGCTTTATTTTGATAGTCATTTGTCTCTAGTGCCATGTTTTAATTTTTACTTTCCCATGTCTTTGTTTCTGATTTAGTTCAGCTGTATCTCCCAGGTGTCTCCACTCTGCTACAATCATTCCTCTGTTCATTTATAGTCACTGTCTCCCTTCGTTCTTTGTCAGATCTTCTTCTTCTCCCGCCTGTTTAGTTCTTCCTATCCATTAAGCTTCCTTGGATTCAGCAGTCGATTCTCTGTTTTGGATTTTTATGGACTTATACTCCACCCGAATAAAAGTTATTTTTTGCTTATCAAGTTGTATTTGGGCCCATTTCGGTGCACCTTGACACAACACCATTAAATGTTAACTTATTCCTTAACTTTGAACAAATTGCATTTTTTAACTTGAGATTTTTACTTGTATTTGCGCTTGATACAAATCTGACAGAAAGTTCCCCTCAGTATTCGTGTTAAGCTAATCCTTTTGGGTCCATCCTGTAGTCTTTAAGGCTACCATTGATTTCTTGACCTGAATCCATACAGCTGAGCTGAGCCAGTAAAGTTAATTTTACTGTTAGTGCAGTAATTTCATAAGCAAAAAGCAGAGAGAACAAAACCCACAGTTTAGGGTTGCACACACATAACTCTCCAAATTGATAAATGAACTTTAATGTACTTTGCTTCTTTTACTTCTCTGTACAGTCAATTTCATAATATTTTGGACAATGAGGCAATCAATGATTCCTAAACAGTTATAGCAATACCTTTAACCCTCTGAATAAAAATAATACTCTACACTTCAATGAAACAACTGATCTCTCTCTCTCTCTCTCTCTCTCTCTCTCGCTCTCTCTCTCTCTCTCTCTCTCTCTCTCTCTTTCACTCACTCTCTCTCTTGTCGCTGCTGTGTGTGTGTGTGTGTGTGTGTGTGTGTGTGTGTGTGTGTATAGCATCAGAATGGGGCAGTAAGGTGATTTTAAGGTGGCATGGCTGTTGGTGTCTGACGGGCTGCTCTGTGTATTTCGGAAACTGCTCATATACTGGGATTTTCCTGCACAATCAAGGCCGGGTGTTAAAGAGAATACTCTAAAAGAGAGAAAATATCCAGTGAATAGCATTTCTCTGGATATAAATTCCTTGTTGATGTCAAAGGAGAATGGCTGTGACTTTCGGATAGTAGGGTCAGAATTTGACATGAAAGTATGGCTCGATCTTGCCTTATAAAGAGATGTGCAGGATAAATCTGCAGAAAATCTTTGAGGAATGTTTCCAGCACCTTACTGATTCTATACCATAAAAATTAAGGAAGTTGGTACAGTACACGGTGTACCCAATAATGAAATGTGGTGGATTACTGTCTGAATCTTACAATAATGTCTGGTGCCAATGATTGTAATAAATTTGGAGAAAAATTAGTAAACTTGCTGATACAGCAGATGATGATGATGAAGATGATGTTTTGCAATGAATGTGCATTTAAGCAGATGTGTAGTAGTGGTAACTTCATTAAAATCAGATCTGTCACGAAATAATATTCTGTGTTATTCTACACATATAACATGCCAGTTGTTCCGGATCCGTGATTCTGTTTTTTTAATAAAGCATCCTCCGTCTGTATGAATCCCTAACTCCATCTGAACTATCCAGAAGCTATAATGATGCACAAAATTTAATTTCAGGAATATGATATTTATCAAAATTATTTTGCATAACCACTCTAACGGTTTGCCCAGCGAGATAATGTGAAGAATCAACACACTCACGCTAACACTTTCCCCACCACTGACAGGATATCAGTCAGCAATCAGAGTTTCAAAACTCTTTTGGGCATTTTGAATGATTTGCGCTTCACGAGCAACTTAAAGTTCAAATTAATAGTTTTAAAACAATTAAAACTTTTTCTCATCATCATCAGGCAAGAACAGCAATGCAAAATGAACTTCAAGAGGAGAATTAGAGTTACGCTGAACTCTACCAAAATAAATCTGATACCACTTTATAATTTATTAGCATACAACCAATAACAAAAAACCAGCTCTGTGTCCATTTCCCATTTCTGTTGATAGGTTATAACTCTTTCTTGATCACACTTGTATTTCATACTGCAAAATTTGTACAATTCTCACAAGATATAAAACAGTGACGACCCCCCCCATGTATCTGCACATCTAATGCAGCTCTCCTTGGAGAGATTCATCCAGCAGTGTTTCCCATACCCCTGCCATTGTCTTTGATGGTGTATCAGTTGACATTGCTTTATTACATATTTTAAGTTTACACTGTGAATACTGAACCATAACTCAATTAAAAAAAAAATCTCAAAACAAAGTGGAAAAAAATGCAATTAGGTGTTCCCCAAATTATCTAGCCATTATGTCTACAGTGTTGCATTGTTGACCTGGATATCATAAAGGTAGAACTAATTTTAGTTGACCTTAAGCTACTTAAATTTTGCCTCGATTGCCAACTTTCCCCATCTCCCCTTTCTCTCTTTCCTTCCCTCTCTCTGTGTGTACCTCAACTCTATTAGCATAGTGCTATCTTTAACCTCCGTTTCCCATTAATGAAGCCAGGGAATAGGTGAAATGTATTTAATGAAATCAGAGTGTGACCAGGCCTTCTAAATCATCTGCACAGGTTAAAGAGCAGATGGCTTTTTACATTTCATTATGCAGACTATAAAGCTCCATACTCTGTATAAATTTTGATGATTAAACGAATTGTAGAATTTGTTTTAAATGAAAAAAATAATGTAACATGACATGATAAAGGCATAAAAAAGTTATTGCAGTTTTCACATAATCTTAATATAACTGAACCAAAAGCCTATGGTAGTAAGAACTCACTTTTCTGTTACCAGTTGTTTTGCTCACAAAAAGGAAACTCATTTGTCATTTATTTACAGTATTTCTCTGCTCTAAATAAAAAAAAAATGTGTATATACTTTTGAAAAATAGTTCAGTTTATGAAATAAATGCACACACACATACATGCGTGTGTGTTTATACATACATATTCAAGCTCAGGTCCTCTACCAGCAGCCTCGAAGCTTGAAGATCTTAGCTGTTCATAGGACTGCACTCTTCTGGACAGAGATCTTGGATGCTGTTCCTGGAATCTGCTGGAGCTTTTCTCCTAGTTTGGGGATCACTGCCCCGAGTGGTCTGATTACTCTCTAGCTCTTCTCTCAGCCCTTGGTATTTATTGAGCTCATCTTCCTTCTTTTTGATGCTGCCATTACTTGTTGTTGCAGCGTCTATCACTACGGCTTTCTTCCTTTGTTTGTCGACCGCTACCATGTCCAGTTGGTTAGCCATCACAAGTGTGTCTGTCCGCATCTGGAAGTCCCACAGGATCTTAGCTCTGTTATTCTTGACCACCCTTGGGGGCATATCCAGTTTTGCTCTCGGGACTTAAAAGTCATACTCAGCACAGATGTTCCTGTATACTATGCCAGCCACTTGCCTACTAGCATCTTGCACCCTGCTGTTATGCGCTGGATTGTCTCAGGGGCATCTCTGCACAGCCTGCACCTGGGGGTCTTGCCTTGTGTGGTAAACCCCAACCTCTGTGATGGGTTCAAAATCATTCTAATTAACAAAGAACAGAGACACCAACAGCCCTTCAGTTTTTACTTGCGCAAGGAGGAAATCCCATCCTCTGAGCTCAGTCTCCCGGCCCAAGGGACGCGGCCATTCACTGGGCAGAGAGGAAGCGGTCTCCCACCGGGACAACCCCCTTGTTCCGCTTTTATTACAGACCTGGAGCCTGGAGGATATGCATGAATGTATTTCCTGTACACTTCAAAATAAAACAATATAATATAAAACTCATAAAACAAAAGATATGATAATTCAATATAAACAGAAGAAAGTTTATAGAATAATCCTAACACTCTGTCAATCTTGTGATCAGAGCTTGTTCCTGTGCTGCCATGATTCGTGTCTCTGTGCTATCTGTCAGTCCAGTTTTGTCCAGCCATTGGTAGGATTTTTTTTATATTAGCCACTTCTTCTATCTGCCGGTGGTACATGCCATGCAGAGGCCTGTCCTTCCATGATGGTTCCTGTTCTTTCTCCTCTTCTTTCTCTGGTTTCTGCTGCCTGAGGTACTCCCTAAGCCCATGATCTTTTGTGGCCATCTTCCTGATGTATTCATGGATCTTTGTTGTTTCATCTAGGATAGTGGTTCTGACACTCACTAGTCCTTGGCCTCCTTCTTTCCGCTTAGCGTACAGTCTTGGGGTGCTGGATTTGGAGTGAAACCCTCCATGCATGGTAAGGAGCTTTTAATGTCTTGACATTATTTCCTCCTTTGGCCAGCTTATTATCCCAGCAGGGTATCTGATAACTGGCAGGGCGTTGGTGTAGATAGCCTGGATCTTGTTTTTCCCTTTCAGCTGACTCTTCAAGACTTGTCTTACTCTCTTTCATAGTTGGTATCCGTAGCCAGTCTTGTTGATGAGCTGGCTGAGGGGATTCAGGCCTATGCAGAACAGTAGTGGGGACAGAGCATCTCCTTGGTAGACCCCAAACTTGATGGTGACTTGTGCAATTGGCTTGAACTTGGCCTCTGGTGTTGTTCTCCACATTCCCACTAAGTTCTTGATGAACTCCTGTTTATCTTGTATAGTTCTCGGCATTCTGGGATCTATGTGTGCGGTATCGAGTCACATGTTTTTTATAATCAATCAAGGCAGTGTACAGGTTGGTCAGTCAAGTCTTACAGTCTTGAGTGACTGCTCGATGCAAAACTTTAAAACGAATCCTAAATTTTATGGGGAGCCGGGTACTTATTAGAAGGGATCATTTCCACCGTTGTTCCCTTGATGTAGAGAGGAGGGGGTGCTGCACCAATCCTGTGAAAAGAGCTGATTAGACCAGCTATCACTGTGTCATCATGCAAATTTCACTAGACTGTTCTTGAAGTGGGCAACACGGTGGCATGGTGGTTAGCACAGCTCCCTCACAGTTAGAATAACATCTAGAAGGTCTGGGTTTGATTCCACCTTGGTCCAGGCCTGTCTGTCTCTGTGTGGAGTTTGCATGTTCTCCCTGTGTCTGCGTGGGTTTCCTCCGGGTACTCAGGACAAAAGACATGCTGTGGAAGAGAGCCAGAGATTAATAATAACTAAGGATTAAATGCAGAGTGGGGTATAAACAGAGTAAAAATAGGTGAATGAAAAGAAACACTCAATGCATCATAGGAACCCTCCAGCAGCCTAGGCCTATAGCAGCATAACTAAGGGATGGTTCAGGGTCACCTGACCCAGTCCTAACTATAAGCTTTAAAGTTTTAAGTCTAATCCTAAAAATAGAGAGGGTGTCTGGTTCCACAGAAGAGGGGCCTGAAAGCTGAAGGCTCTGCCTCCCATTCTACTCTTAAGTATCCTAGGAACCACAAGTAAGCCAGCAGTCTGAGAGCAAAGTGCTCTATTGGAATGATACAGTACTATAAGACTTTAAGTTAAGATGGGGCCTGATTTTTCAAGACCTTGTATGTGAGAAGAAGAATTTTGAATTCTATTCTGGATTTAACAGGGAGCCAATGAAAAGAAGCCAATATGGGAGAAATACGCTCTCGCTTTCTAGTCCCTGTCAGTACGCTAGCTGCAGCATTTTGGATCAGCTGAAGACTTTTCAGGAAGCTTTTAGGACAGCCTGATAATAGTGAATTACAATAATCCAGCTGAGAAGTAATGCATGGATTACCTTTTCAGCATCACTCTGAGATGGATGTTTCTAATTTTATAAATATTGTGCAAATGTAAAAGCAGTCTACATATGTGTTTGTAGGACTGAAGGACATATCCTGGTCAAAAATGATTCCAAGATTCCTCACAGTGTTCTTATCTCCAGCAAATACGCAGTCAGACTTCCGTTCGCTAAAGTGAATAAAGGCGGAATAGTGTTAAATAAGCACAATCACAATTACCCCCCCCCAAAAAAAACAAACTGTTACATTTTTAGACAAATAAAACTTGTCTTTGTACCCTTGATAAAACTGCATGATTGCATTTGAGTGCTAAGTGTGAGTGTTTGAGAAAGGTCACTTGGAAAGTGGGACATGATTGGCGAGTGGTTATTTGCAGTCAGTCATCGTTGTGACGTAAAAATCCATAGGGAAGAAGAGTTGCCTCTCTCTCCTCGGCTGGAATGGACCACCAATCGATGGTGGAGGAAATTGGTCGGTGGTGCACAGCTATGGGGTATGGAGTGAGGGGGGCTGAAGCTGTTTGGTGAAGCATTAGCTAAAGATTATTTATGATCACACGTATATTTCTGCTGACACATCGGCAGTTATATCCTGGATTACTGGTCTTTCTTTATTCGCCAAATGTTTCTGTTTTCTTATTTCAAATGGCAGACTTGGAATTGTATTTCTCAGTAAATGGCTACTCTGTGATTACATGCTGGAGTCCAAATGAGGATCATTTACTCATCTACATTGTCCTCTCTTCTGGGCACAGGTCTGCAAGCCCAAATGTGATGGGCTCTCTCTGCCATTTTCTCATTTTATCTCTTTTCTCCGTCTTACCTCCTCTACCTCATTTCCACTGGTCTTATTTTTTCTTTCATTCCCTCTTCCTTTCTGTCTCTTATTTTCTCTCTTCTTCCAGTACCACAGAGACTTGGAGATGAGCTTATCACTTTCTGCATCACAGGACCAAGCTGTCATGCTGGCTCTGAATAAGCCACTGTGTGCGTGTGGAGAAAAAGAAGTAAGCTTGAGAGTGTAGGTATGCTGTAGAATAGTACTTTTTTTTTCTTTAATCTTTCTTCCTGGATACATATATGACATGAATTTTGAGTTCATATATACTTTTCATACTATACTAAAGAAAGCAGATATTGATTTTTAACTAATAATCAGTTATCTGCATAGGCAGGAACATGAATGACTACAGGCTCAGTATGGGCCACAGACCTGATTCAAGAGTATACACTCATATTTCAGTGTATTTTATTTTGTAAACTAAAGCCAATCTTTAAAGGGTTTCTTGTATGGTAAGGTGTTATTATAATACATAAAAGTGTCCTTTACTCTTCCTTTACTCTTTTATTAAATTAGGAAAGTAACATTTTTTCAGAGTATCTTTTACCTAACTTACCTTTTTACCTTAATCTGAGCAAAAACCTCTGGGGGACTACTTTCAACTGCAAGGTCGGTCACATGGTGGGAGGCAACCTGTTTCCAAACAATTTCAGTCTGACTCAGACTGACTGCAGTCACGCTTGGACAGATTGGCGAAGGTTTGCAAATAATCACTACCTAATTTTATAAACAGAGACTGCTTGCCAACACGTTGCAGTGAGAGTCAGTTTACGCCAGACATGTCCAACGTCCGGCCTGCGGGCCAATCATGGCCCGAGCTTGTTTGTTTTGTGTTATTTTTCGCCTGCCGGCACAAACAATGAATGAATCCTCTTTTTTAACTCATGGAGGCAGCACTGTGTAACAGATGTCTGCGAACTGCTATAAAACCTCAAAAAAAAAGATGGACCAATCGTGGGGCTTGAGTGGGGTCAAAAGTGACGCAGAGGGCTCTGCAGGTGTACATCGCTGATTCAACACTTACAGTAACTGGGCAAATGAACGTTGCTCTGGGGCTTCCGCTGTAATGGCTACAGCAAGTAGAAAAGGAAACATTGATAATGAAGGCTGCTACTTCCAGGAATAGAGGAAAGTACAATATTATTTTTTCACTGAAAACCAAAATAACTGTCTGCCTCATATGCCATGAGACTGTTGCCTTGTGTGAGGAACATATTTTGAAGCAACACTACTAGACAAAGGTTGTTAATACATATGACAAGCTGCTATAGAGTGACCATGCTGAAAAGAGAAACAACTCCAGGACAGCTGAGCCAAAGCGGTATGCAGCAGTCATCGCATCACTCGCTGGCGAGTTCCACGACTGCTTTCAGGATTTTGATGCTATTGAAAAGATCATGTTTGACCCTGATGACAATCCACCTCACCTGCAGCCGGTGCTGACTGAGTTTCAGTGCGACAGTGAATGCTGCAACGGACACCAGCATCTCTCGTGCCTCTTTACCAGTGTTGTGCCAAAAAGTGAAAGTGATCGTCTGCCAAAATGTGATTTCTGGTATTTTCCAGAAAATTATGACTTTTTGGCAGAAAGTCTGTGAAACATATGTCAAATATGTCTTTCATGAGTGATATAGTGTGAGAATGAAACACAGGGTAGAAGCTGCAATAAGTTTTTGGCAAAGTTACTTTTATCCTTTATTTATTCAAGTAAAAACTGTCACTGACATAAAACATGTCTTTTTAACAGAGATCTGGCCAAGAGGTCAGCAGAAATTACAACAAACAGAGTTTCCAAGTAAAATAACGCAGACTCATAAAGACACTTGCAAAGCAGTTTTTTAAAAAATTTATAAGCCCTTCATAAACCCTGTGGACTACAGTCAATTTACCAATGTAAGCAAAGATATTACACATTAAAAACATAGAAACATTGGAAATCAGTTTTTTGCAGACAATCACTTTTTGGCACAACACTAGCAGGTGGATAAGATCGAGTTTCCTGAGATGAGAACATTTGTGAACATTCAAACAAAGAAAATCTTCAGCTCATTTGACTCCATGTATTGGTGTGAGCAGAATGTCTCTGCTCTAAACTTAAACAAGAACCGCTTGAGATAAAAACTAAGTGACTCCCACCTAGTGACATTTTACACATGTCCACCATTGCTCTTGAACCAGATCTGCCCTGTGTACCTGTGTGCCGTTCACATTAGCATCAGCAGCTTACCTGTTGCTCTGTTATCAGAATTATAGAGTTTTACTTTACAGAGTTTGTGTTTTATATTTCTGCTTGAAGTTCAGATAGCTTTTATGCTCTGGGGTCATCTTAATGGTTATATTTGCTTACTTCATTTGTTTGCTGCATTAAAATGAAAAAAATAAATGAAATAATATTTATATGCATGTTTTATTGTTTAAAATAATGTCATCAGGGACCATTGACACTCGGACAGTTTTATATTATCAACTCTGGTGGCCCATAGAGAAAATATATGCAGACACAATGCAAACATACAAATTGTAAATTAAATGGCCTTAGCCTACTGGCATATTTGAAATCAGAACCTTCCTAGTGTGAGGCACTATCCTTCAAACATTACTAATCAGCAAAACAGTTAATATCTAGTCTACAAACTCAGCAAGGAATATTTTTTATTGCAACTGTAAATACTGAACTCAAATGATGAAATACTCTCTAGCTTACCAGCCAATTTGTTTTTCTCCACTGCATCCATCAATGTGCTTTTAATTTATGATTTTAATTACATTAAGTTAAAAAAAAAAGATACAATAAATAATAAAATTAATAGTCTATTCTGACAGGCACAGTATTTGTAAGCACAGGAATGTTCACTTCCATTACTTTTTAATATTGGGTCTGTTTTCTCTCTCTTATTGCTTAAGATATACACGGATGGATGATTGTGCTTAGTTTAATAAAACTGTATACCTTTGGCAGCGTTGTCTTACATTTGAACTGACAGAGACATAAGTAGCACCCAAACATGCTTTCTGTTCAATCTGAGGACATAAATTTCCTTGCCTGCTATGCCACACAGTGTTCTGATGTCCTGTTTTCAAACAAGCATCAATAAACAGGAGCAGGGTCTCTGACAGTATGAGTTCATAGTGGGTTTTGAAATTGCCATAAAATAGTGAAGCTATTAGAGCCCCAGATTTCACAAGTAGTTTTCTCCAGGGAAAGTATCCTGGGTTGATGCAATAATTCCAGTATTCCGATATTTTAAGAAATGTTGAATTGAATAATTGATTGATGATGGAGTTTCACAAGTTCACACCATGGAACTTCTCAGCCTGTTCATTTTTAGTTTATTAGGTTCCTCATTAACTCAAGCACTGGAGCAGCTTTTTTTCTTGTGGTCGACAAAAAAAAAATTATACTGTGACAATGCACCATAAAACCTAAACAGTGTCTTATAGCATTTCAACAGAAACAGAACAATGACAAGAACATTAAAAAAAAGAAAAGGTTCCTTATAGCGCAACCATTAAACCACATAAACTTTAATTGTTTCATTTTAAAGGCTTTACCCAATACTGGAAAAACTGTGAGACAATATATGTATCAAAATTCATAATAATATTGAATTCCATCCATCCATCCATCCATCCATGGATCCTGGTCCAGCCAGTAGTCTAAGCAGAGACACCCAGACTTCAGTCTCTCCCCCTCTTCCAGTTCTCTTGGCAGGGGGGCACCAAAATGTTCCAAAGCCAGCAGAAATTTCCACTATCTCCTGGGTCTGCCTCGAGGTCTCTTCGTGGTAGGACAGGCCCAAAACACTTCACCTATGAGGATCCCAGGAAGCATCCTTGTCAGACGCCTGACTTACCTCAACTGGCTCCATTGGATGTGGAAGTATTGGCTCTATTCTGAGTCCCTCCCGAATGACTGAGTTCTTTGGGCTATCTCCAAGATCCAAGACTCTGAGTGCCAAGACGCCCTGCGGAGGAAACAGATTTCTGCCAGTTGTGTCTGTGCTCTCATTTTTTCAGGCTTTCAGCTTGTGGCCATAGATGGCCATAGCATCACTTTGGACCCCCACACTAATCTCTGTCAGTCTCCCCCTCTACTCTCTCACTTGTGAACAAGACCCTGGGGCACCAACTTATTCCCAAACTGGAGTGGCCATTTTACCCTTTTCCATGCTTCAGACTTGTAGGTGCTAATTCTCATCCTGGCAACTTCACACTCAGCTGCAAAGTGCTGGAAGTCATGGCTCAATGAAGCACATCATCTGCAAAAAGTAGATCCTGAGCACACCAAACCTGACACCCTCTAACCCTTGTCAGTGCTTGGAAATTCTGTCCATGGAAATTATGAACAGAATCAGTGAAAAAGGGTAACCCTGGCAGAGTCCAACACCCACTAGGAACAAGTGTGACTCACTGCTGACAATGTGCCCACTACAGCTGTACAAGGACCGATTAGCCTGCAATAATGGGTCTAATACCCATATTCCCAAAGCACCCCCACAGGTCACTTTGAGGAACATGACTGAATGCTTTTTCCAAGTCCGCAAAACAAATGTAGAATAGTTGGGCAAACTCCCACACCCCCTCAGATACCTTTGAGAGGATAGAAACAAACTAACAAAATAAATAAATAAAAAACAAAAACAAAAGAAAAGGAACCAACCATGTATTTCTATGTTCATGTAGTTATGTATGTATTTCAAACAGTAGCATGAACATGTCACAACATTTTAACAATGTCTTTTGTTTATTCCAGGATTCTTTTCATTCAGTGAATGGTGCTTATAACCGAGGGTTGGTGAAGAACCCCAAGATCCCGAAAGTGACTTCCTCCAAAATTTCAAAGTTAGCTTTGGAGTAAAATTAATCAGATCCAGTTATATTCTTTTATTTGTGGACAGATGTGATCACTGGGCCAGTGGCTGCTGTTATGGCTGTGAGGATTGGTGCTATTTGTGGATTCAGAAAACAGCATTCTAAAATAAATGAGCTGATGTTACATGACCCCACCACCAACTTTCACTCACACTAGGCTATCTGTACTGTGACCAAGCATGTTTGATTAATGTGTTCACTACATGCCATTCCCAGGCCTGCTTGAAAAGGTAGGTGTAGCCCTCATTTCTGGTTGTGGGAGTGTTCTCCTGTCTCTGTGGGCTGTAGGTGCACAGCATGCTACAGTTTCTCTTACAAGTGTCTTCTGCAATAAACGCCTACACGCCGAGACGGCACACATTCAACTTTTGTATTCAGTCATCTTCCTGACACACATTACTCAGAGCATGTTACATTCTAAAAGGCATAAACACTACCAAGTATGAACTAAAATTACCTTTCAGAAGGTTCTACTGTATAATAAATAAATACTACACATAAAATTATAAAGTGCTGCAAATGATCATGAGATAATTAATTAAATAATAAACTGAATTATGCAAAGTCATAAAATAATAGTGCAGAACCTAATATGCAACATAAGTTATAATCAACACAAATGTAATTAGACAAAATACAAGTGCAATAACTAAGGTTACAGTGGGTCTGCACTTGATTTAGCTGAATTTGGGCATGGTACACATGTTTTGTGATTGCCCAGTGTTGAGTGAGAGCATGCCATAAATTTCCAGTTTGGGTGAGGCCGTGCCTTCTGCAGCCTCCGATTTTTGTTCTTGGCTTATAGAAGAGAAACCCAACGTGGCCATCTGCTGCTGCAGAACATGTGCCTGAAGGTTAAATGTGCATTCTAGGGAGTTTTTCCACCACAATTATAAAAGATATGAAGAAATACAGTTCTATAAGCATTGACAAAAAGCAGAAGAAGCATAAATAAGTTGACTGATGTGACAGAATTAGGAATATCACACCATACTGAACTGCAAACTTCTTCTCCAAGTCTGCCTAGCATTAACAGTAGCTTCATTTCTTGGTCTGTCTGTGCCTTGATTGCCAGTCACTTTTGGGCAATGCTCTGTGACTTTGTAACAAAAGTGAGAGCGAAGTACAACTGTTTTTTGTAAATACTCAAACCAAAGTATCTTGCACCAGCAATTATGCCACAGTCAGAGACACCAAATATTGGATACAATGTGCCCATCAATCACATGTTTTCTTATCTTGTTGGAATTTTTTTTTTTATTGTTTCTGTTGTTCCAAATTAAAATATAAGCATTTCTGATAAGGGCTTAATGACAAAACATTTAGATAAAGTTTTTATATTCTTTAAAAAGTTGATATGCCACCATAACTTTTTACAGAAAGTCTGCACCAAGTGTTAACCACTGCAAGGTAATTAATTAAATAATAAAGCCCTACAGACTTGAACAAAAAAAAAAAGCATTTCAGCGGTGTTACATGTCAGATTAGTTGTCTCGATCTCTTGAAAACATATGCAGTAACTTTATATCACAAGGTCGCCTTGTAGCATCATAGCTTTCCAAACTTCATACAAAATTTTTCTTCACACATTTTCAGGATCACTTCAAACTAAAAATCATTCCTCATCTTAAATCTGTTTTAGATTAATTGGATAACATTATCTCCTGAGGCAAGTGTGCATTGTTAACCGTCTGGGTAAGTCTTCAATAATGCAAGAGACAATAGCATAGAATTATTAATTAAATGAGGTGCACAGGAGGAAAGAGTAGTACGATAACATGATTAGGTATTACAAGGAATATTTGCTGGAGATGTGGTGTATCTTTCTAAGGATGATAGCGTAATCTGTTGTATATGGACACTCTGTGTTTGTAGGACTCAGCCACTGACCTTCTGATGTCACTATTACTACTAATGATGAAATAAACAGATGATGTCATAGCCTGCATTTTTGGGTCATGATGCCCTGTGACTCAGGGGGTCAGATGAGTCATAGGTTTCACTCTCCAGAGCTTCAGCCCACTCTCAAGATTAAAAGAGAGACTATTATAGAAAATATATTCATGTTCAAATTTAAAATGAATCTGATGACCCAAAAGTGGACCCCTGTGAGCAACGAGTGCTTGACAAAGACTCTAAATGACTCCCAGTTTGCCTGTACAGCTTGATTTCCAGTTTTTATACTTTATATTTATACCGCACTTCATTTTTAGGGAAAAATGCGTTAACTTTGACAGCTTTAGTTACAACTCACTTTTCAAATCAATATTTTGTCACACAAAATGTGTAGAGCTTATTTGGTAATACCTTGTGTTAAATAACACTGAAAGCCACCCATGTTTCAAGGTTCTGTCTATGAATTTCCTATTTTTCCTTTCAATAATTTTGATAATTCACTAAGATTTCTGATTGTGTCACACTGAGAGACTACTTCCTTACTTTCTTTATTCTTATATCTTACAGAAACCTGCTGAAACCATTTTCAGGGTTTTGAAACTTGTAGACTAATCATCTAAAGTGACTCAGGTTGGAAAAAATAATTCTTTCTCACATCCTTACTAATTCCCACACAATCATAGTTGCTTGAGGATGAGGAAAAATACAAAACAAAACAGATAATCATAACCATGTGGCAAAACAACTAACAACAACAGAAGACATGCTGCTCTAAAAAGAGAATTCATCTTATTGGTTCAAATGGATAAATCCTAATGTGTGGGTTGCAGCTTTTAAGTTTTTGCTGCACTATAGTGAGCCTTTGTGCCACACCAATGCCAAGAACAATAACAATGTCACTTCTGCCCTATTTTGTAATTTTTCTAGCACCTTAAGAGCTTAAAAATGTGATTAATTTGGAAGAAAAAGAAAAACCTTGGGATGTGATTCAAGAGGAGCTTGACCTTGGAGTGTGGGTACTAATAAATATTTGCCAAATTATATTGATCTTGGTCTTGGTTCAGCAGTTCATTTAAAATTATATTTTCAATTATTTTCATGTTATTTGTATGCTAAAGATCAGTCCAGCCTTGCCACCCCATCCCTCTCCCCCCACTGAGGTGCCCTCACCCTCCCTCCATCTGCTCACTAATAACTCTCCAGCAATTTCAGGTGAAGAGAGAACTGGAGAGACTGAAGGTGGGAAAAGTGGCTGGTCCTGATGGAACTGGCCCCAAACTTCTCAGGACCTGCTCCAGTCAACCGTGTTACATCCTCATACACCTCTTCAACCTAAGCCTGTACCTACCAAAGGTCCCTACACTCTGGCAAACATTGTGCATAATTCTCCAGTACCAGCCAAGCATAGGAGTGGAAGATGCCCTGATCTACATGTTACAGAGGACGTATCGCCACCTGGACTCCTTCGACATAACTGTAAGGATTATGTTCTTCGACTTCACAAGTGCCTTCAACACAATCCAGCCATGGCTGCTCAGAGAGCGAAGATTAGGATGATGCAGGTAGAGCCAGCCCTGGTCGCCTGGACCATGGACTACTTAACCTGCAGGCCACAGTATGTACGCCTGAGGAACTGTGTCTCCAGTAAGCCACCGACAAATACAGGGGCTCCACAAGGGACTGTCTTGTCCCCCTTTCTCTTCACAATCTATATATCAGACTTCCAGTACAACTCAGATGCCTCCTTTCTTCAGAAATTCTGATGACTCAGCAATTGTGGGTTGTATCAGTGAAGGACAGGAAAAGGAGTACAGGGGCATGATCAGGGACTTTGTGGACTGAATATTAGCTGAATATTAGTAAAACCAAGGAGATGGTGATTGACTTCAGGAGGAAGAGACCCACACTGGCTCCAGTCACCATTCAAGGGACGGAGGTAGAGGTTATGTGCAGCTACAGGTACCTGGGACTGATACCACCTTGGTGCAGAACAGAACGCAGCAGGAAGTCCTTCCTGCCTGCAGCAATCAGACTCTCTAACACAAACCACTAACCAGAACACACAGTTTTATATAGTATTTATATTTATGCTGTGTATATAGCTCTGATATTGTGTATATAATATTCTTAGTCACATAGTATTTATTTTGTGTCAACAAAGCAATTTCCTGCAAGGGGTCAATAAATTTCTATTCTAGTCTATCTTAATAAAGAATTAAAATATATGCAAAATGCAATGCTTACAAACAGTATTCTTTTTAGTCTTCATGCAGAGAGACCTGTTTGCAATACGAAAACAATGTAAAGGAAAAAAGCTTTATTTGCTGCGTACTGCTATCTTATGTGTGTCTGATGATGTATCCATACGCTATGTACTGTACAGTCATTCACAAATCTACAAGCTACACACATGAGGCACTGCATTAAGACGGTATGAACTGGGTCTGTTGGGGGGGGTAATCTCTGTGCAACTCAAGGTACATCAAGGGCTTACATTCAAGAAAAATGCAACAAATAAGTTATCTGTTATTTATGATTAATACAAATGCACAGATAATAATATAGACTTTTAATGTTCTTCCATCACATAATGAGCTTTTATGTTTTTCACTAAACAAGTTGTGTAAAAATTTGAAAAAAAAGCTGCAGGTTGAGGGTTACTTAGAAGGATCCAGATTTAAAAGAACTTTCTGAAATGCAGCCTTGAGGAGGAAGAAAACAGTTTTTCCCTCTCTCTCACCTAGCCTGGCACAACAGCATTGTCCCTGTTTTCAGGGTCTTCTTGATTTATAAATTAAGCATTGAACATTAGTATTATTAATATTAATAATAAGAAAACAGATGACAAAAAAATCCTACTTACTGTGTGTATTTCAGCACCAGAGAGGTCTAGAGAGCAGTTAAGAGAAGAAGACAGAAATACTATTAAATTGCATCAGCTTTATGCTTTAATGTTGTTTTGGGGTGATCCATGATAATTAGCAATGCAATGTCTGACAAAACAGGCAAGCGGTTCAGACATCAGTAAAATCAGAGTTCCTGTGAAAGCTCAGACAGTGTAAAAGACATAATAAGCACCAAAGAAATATGCCCTTCATCTCTGCTGAAGTCCGGCAATTTTGGTCTGAACCTGGCCAGGACTAACATAATGAATGTATATTCCTGATAGTAAGGCACAGATGATATGGGGCATGAGTGCAAATGGTTTTGGGGAGATGACATTTATCAATGGCACTTTAAATGCCTTTGGATATACCAAAATAGTGGCTGACAAGATGACTGTTGCCAGAAGCTTGGCAGAAGAGGAATACTCCACAATCCAACTCATGCTGTCAAAAGCACAGGAAAGGTTTCCAAAGAAGAAAAAAGTGAAACGTATGTCACCTAACTTGAATCCAACAGAACAACGTTAGGATATTTTAAAAATGAGTGACACTTTGATTTGTCACTTTTTCAGCAAATTGCATTGAAAATTCAAATATGGTGAGACAGAGACCGAGACTGCAGCGAGTATTTAACCACAGCTAAAGAAAATCAGACAAAAAGAACAATTACACTTACTGGAAAGTGAAAATGTGGTAGTAGCTACCTAAATATTCACTGCATTTTCTTTGGGCTGGTGGGAAAACTATAGCGTATTATTCTGGCACATCATCCATTAACTGGGAAATGAGTAATTAGTGGCCAAATAAACAATAAAAACAATAAATGTGTTATAAAGCCTAAAGTGTTTGTGGTGTCTGCTTGTACCTCACACTTTAATACCATCATTTACCTTAATCTGAGAGGCATTCTTTGAAGTGGTAAGAAATGTTGCATCCTAAAACCACATCTGCCAGTGGAAACAGCATGACCATTAACATACACTTGTAACATGCTCAGAGTAATTTTTGTAATCTAGGAGTTAAAAAATGAGCCTGACAATAAATGATAAATGAGTGTTCATCAGTAATCACTGGAGCACAGCAGATATGAAGTCTGCATGCGCTCAAATGTGAGCCAGTATAAGATAAGCTCCAGAAATTCACATCTTACCTCATGCATCCATAAACAATTAATAACCATAATTTTAAATGGGTTAATAAAACACTAGTGGCCTTTGATAAAGCTTTTTACAACATATTGCTAAGTGAGGACCATATGTTGATTGTGGAACATATAAAGAAATAAAATGAAAGTCACCTAACTGTATATGACAGGAGAAAAAAGAGGCTTGAAATAGCTCTCAAGTAATTACCCTGTCTACGAATCTACATGCACCATTGCAGAACCATGATGTTAACGTTTTGTGGCAATGGAAGTATCTGATAAAAGGCTACAGTGAGAAGCATGCCACTTTTTTCATGATTGCAGTTTTCACTCTATGTTACCTTTGTTGGGTTTTGTTTGTAGATGAAATGGCTTAGATCTTCTTAAAACCGACAGGCATGCTGGACAAATTATTCTGTTCCAGCTTTGATCCCCAGCATGGCCTTCCAAGGGTGAGAGGCATCAAAGAGTACTATAACTGAAAAGGGACATGCTACCATACAAGAGGCATTCTCAACACCCTTGTTAACCAAGACCTAGACATGGGTCACATTGGGATTCACATATCCTGTACTATATGTGCTGCATATGTCAAGTTATGGTCAGTTATTGATTTAGATGCTTGATTATACTTGGTTTATCACCTAATATACAATACTGTGCAAAAGCATCTTCTTTCAAGACCTCGCAAACTGCTCGTGGGAGGTTTGGGCTTTGGAGAAGCCAGTCCATGACTGTGTGTTTTTCTATCAAGGTATGCTTTTACTGCATTGGCAGTATGTTTGGGATCATTGTCATTGGCTTATTGATATCCACCCTTCCATTGAGACCATTTCTGATGAGGATTTGCTCAACAGAAGATGGATCAACTGAATGGTCAGATGCATTTTCGGGGTCCTGTGTTGGGTCTTTGATGGATTTTCCCCTTTTTTCTTTAGGACATGACTTTCAGGTACATCCACTGTAGAAAGATTTTTTTAGTCCTGCTACTTCTTCTTTTGTCCTTCACTTTTCCAGTTTTTGGTGCAAAAATACTATTTTATGTACGTTAAACTGTGTTATCTTTGGCATTTATCTAAACTATAGAAATGGGAATTTTGACAGACTGCTTGTAAAAAGGGCCCAAATATCCAATTTAAAATTGTTTTTTTTTTGCTATGTGTCTGTTATATTACATTATCTTATGTGTAAACATAACACGGGTTCATCTATTGAGTTAGGTGTCTTTTTTTATGCTTGAATAATTCAGGTCAGTGTTAAGTGGCTTAACAAATACAAACATTCCTGCTGCATGAAACTGGTCAGGTAAAAGGACTGGACTGGAAATGAGTGTTAAAGCAGCCAATGTCTAAAAAAAAGCTTGAGAAATATTTGCTTAAGATAACTTTTAAAAGTTTACAAAAAAGCCTTACTCCTTAGAGGCTAAATATAAAGAAAGGAAAAGAAATGTTTATCTGTCTTATCCCATACAGTATCACTGACTGAATTTCACAAATCCGTGTTGTGATGGGTCTTAAAATTTTTCCTGGCACGATGTCCTTGGGTTATATGTGGAGTTTAGGTAGGCAATTAGTTAGACAGAAGACCAGCTGACCTGGTCCTTCTCAAAATTTATAAGATATATATTGAAGATATATATCTGCAATAATAACAATAATTATGATTTAAAAACAGCAGTTGTTTGCTTCGTAGGATTTTAGGTGTCATTTGTTATTGTTGCAAAAAAAATATACCGGAATGGTGGCTCTTGTTATCAATGAGATTGACATGAAAGCAGTGAAGAGGTTTCACAAGTGTGTGGAAGGATAAACTGTTGGTGGTGGATAAATAGCTTTAGCTTCTAAGTCCCTCTAAAACCACAAATTGTCATTTTCTACATTTCTCTAAACAGAATTAGCAAACAAGATACAACATGTGATTAGTGTTTGTAGGCGTATGTTTGAACACAAATGGAGCACAGCTAACAGTTTTTCTTTGCTTTATTGGCTCATTACTTAGTACACAGACGTGATATTGGAACTGATCGACTCATCTAACTTTCAGCAAGAAAGTTTATAAACCCAAAATGTTCAACTACCCCATTAAATAGTTTTTACAGCCACATTACTGCAGTGATTATCACAAGATGTATCAGAGCCCAAATGACTTGCAAAATGTGTGCAGATGTAACATACTGCATGATCTGAGTCTTTTGTCCCAGCATCAATTGTACACCGTGTGACAACATAAGACGCCCCCCGGGGCTGACCGTGTTTAATAAGTGTGTGAGAAAGGTTGTTTGGGAGTTTTACAGTTCACTAGATTCTTTGCTGATGCAAGTACAGACAAATCTGGTTGAGGTTGAAAGGAGGAGTCCCGCGAAGGCTGAGAGGAGAGAAAAGTACTTCTTTGATAATCTCATTGTAAAGGCAATTTTGTGAAATGAAGAGAAAACATGTTTGTAGCGGCACATAATAAGGAAAAAGGGAGAAACTGCAGCCTCACTTTATTGGAGTTTTAATGTTTTCTCTACAGCAAGCTCTAATTTAATCAAACCACTAGGGTAGGACAAAAGACAAACAAATCAGAAACTACCAAAGGTGAGAAAACATGTTTTTGAAGTATATATTTTCTATGAATTGCTAGTAATGTTGTTGTCTGACCCACAAAACCAGTACATGATTCACATTGCAGTTAAGTTATGAAATTTCCTCCACATTTCTTTTAGAAGCAGAAGCTCATTCCCATTATTTCTGGGTTATCAGAAGTCCTTTATGGTAAGATTTGAAGTCAATGAGAAGTATAGAAATGTAGTACAGAGAATATACAGTAGGTAGGTAAAAGAGTGCAACATTTTACCACAAAGTAAAATCACATGGAACACACTGATGATAATAATAATCCAAACATATCTGACAGTGGAATTTCCCTCAAAGCATTCTCATTGATTATTCACATTGATTATTTTGAGACAAATAATATGTGATGCTTATTAAGAGCATTAGTTGAGTTGAGATGACTATAGCTGCTGGCTGGGCAAGAGCTTCAGTACAAACAATGAGTGTTTAATTATTTATGGTACAACGTCACAATGAAAGCGTAGTGTTGTTCTTTTATTTTGCCTCTGGGCACATTGCCCTTATTTAAAGGGTCACTGTCATGTTACTGTTTCTAGCTTCTAATCATTTTTTTTTTTCCAGAATATTTCTTTCCCTCGTGTAAGGGCTTTGGACTGAAATAGTCCGCAGCAGCTCAAAGCCGGTCATCAGAATATCACCTCTGAATGACAACATTAAAAAAGTACAAAGTTAGAATTGTTTCAGAATTGTTGAGGAGCAGGTTCAGGCGTTAAAAGAATGATCGGACTTCCATTTATAGATACCCATAGCTTCAACATGACTTAAACTTTTCAGCTGTGACAAGCATGTGTAAAAAGGCGACCAGAGAACACCACTCAAACTGAATTGCTACCTTCTAAGAAGCTGCTGGTTTCCAGTCATTTAACTGTGGTTTTAGAGCAGCATTTATATTGTTATAAATAGATGTAGTATATTGTTTTAAAATGTTATGTGCATAGTCAAAGATATAGCTTACCCATAATGAGATTAGTTTCAAGTATCAGTGGATGAATTCATAGTCAAGGCTGCAGAGAAAGACTGAGTTAACTGCAAACTGAGTAACACAGGAAAGCCATGTGCCTCTGTTTACCACAGTTATTGCTTTTTATCACAGTGAACAAATAAATGACGGACAATGAGAATGATTGCTTACTTAATTGCTATTTATGATTTCATGGCAGTATTCTCCAAGTCTATTTGAAGAGGAACACCTTCCAGGTGTTCTGCTAGATTATTCTTAACACACTTTAAGCTAGCCGTTCCTCTGGGATAAAGTTTTCTTATTATTTATTATTATTGTAACTAAAGCTTCACACACATGAATTGGAGCTCCACTGGCTAAGTCGGTGATTAATTGCATTGTGTGTTAATGAGTCAGTTTAGTTTAAAATAAGTATGCTGTTGTTGAGGAACAGGGAGTGATAGGGCATTATGGATAACAGAAAGATAGAGGTTTAAGGTAATTACTGCACAAGTTGCTCATTACAGCCCATAAAAACATATTACTAATTAATGTTGTCATCAATTATATTATTACTCACAGCAAAACTGAAAATGTTGGATGGCTTTGTGCTGGTCTGGTGGCTGTGAAACCCATCTCATCAGAAAATGTGTGAAAGAATGTTATCACAATTTTTGCGGGGTATTAACTGTAAGCATGAACAGCCTGAAAATGTACAGCACATCTATAAGGTATTGTTGCCATTCAATGATTGGATAAACTCCAATGCAAAACTAAAAATGTGTTCATATGTTGCAGGGACCCAATATAACACGATTCTATACTGTGATGCAGAAGCTAGAATTCCACATTTACATTTTAGTTAAGATTTACAAGCACCGCTTTAATTTTCACCATTAATTAAAAGTTTCACTTTTGTGTTTCAAAATTAAATATAAACCTAATATGACAGCGATAATCCAGCGGGATAATCATTGATGTTTTAACGTGACTGACATTAATGAAACATTATAGATCTAAGTTTCAAAGTGAGCAACAGCATGTATTGATTGCCTTCAGCTTACAGGTTTATCAGGGGTTAAAGTTAAAGTTAGATTTGGAAGGTGGAGGAACCCTAAAATCAGATGTAGTGCTGCAGCGTGGGGTAAATGATTGCTTAGAAATAAGCCACACAATAATTTGGTTTGTGAGCTACTAATAATTTGTCTGTGTACAGGCTGCAATCAGCTGAACTGTGCTGTTACTCCAATAATCACCAGTCTGTGTGTATTTAGCCAACTGAATTCAACAGAATATAGGCAGATGTCACGTGAGCTATCACTGATGATTTCCAACCCCTACACAGTATAAACATAGTGTAGGAGGTCAAATTTGGAGAACAAGTCTAATCAGCATCATCGCTTAAGTTTCAATTGATGTCTGCAACCCTTAATGTAACCTAACATTGACCACGAACACCACAGCTTGCCCTGCACCAGTAGTGTATCTCTGTAAAATCAAAGTGTACCCCTGATAATAATGTGGGGATTAAATAAAAATAATTCCTCAGGACCCAAAAGCAACAGTAGCATGATGTGATGTAATGTGGATGTAATAAAGAAAGGTGGTTCGTTGAGAAATGATATTGTGGAAACATACAATGATGGTTTCATATGAAGTCACACTGAAGGAAACAGAGATTACTTTCTCAATTCATTTTTTTTCTTGAGAGGTCAGTGAAGGTGATCTGTCTGCCTGTTGTAATCGGTTGGGATGTCATGGTCTCTGGAGCTTGAAAAAAGGCAGCTGGACTCCTTTAAGTTTTTGAAGACATTGTGGAATGTCATTATTGTGTTATTATTGTTGAGCAAATATCTCCATGTGGTCAGCCAGAAATAATGCCAGGCTGCAGCACATGAAAAATTAACTCACTGGACAGTAACATGCATTTACCTGCCTACTGGATGTAACTGCTCAGCAATTAGAGGTGCTGGAACACGATAGTGGACCGTTCTAGGCCGCTTTAACCCCCATTTGTACCAAATATATAGCTACCAGACAACAACCTCAGCAAATAGGTAATTAATATATACATCTGCTGTTATGGCTTTTCATTTATAGTTTAGGAAAAAAGTTCAGAACGGGATTTAAAAGCACTAACAAAATAAATATATATTACAGTTGTTATTAAGGGGTCTAAAACATTCACATTAAGCCATCTTAATAATTTTGAAGTAATTATATATTTTTGAGAAAATGTATCCTCTACAAATATTTTAAAAAATGTTCTCTTAAGTATTTTGCTGGCTACGCTCTACATTGATAACTTAATTGTATGATAAATACTGGAAGGGTACATCAAGGGACAAGAGTGTTGGCAGGCAATAGACAGCTCAAAGAAATTGTGTTGTCTAGTTTGCTTCCCTAATGAAGTAGTCATTATCATAAAAGTTGGCTATGTGGAGTAAACATAACACCTAACACATGGCACATATATATATATATATATATATATATATATATATATATATATATACACACACACACATATATACATATATACACACACACACACACGCACACACACACATATATATATATATACAGTATATATATATATATATATATATATATATATATATATATATATATATATATATATATGTATATGCCCCAAGTGTTTTGCCCAGGGGGTCTGCTGTTACCTTCCACATTCTCTCTAGCTCTTCTATCAGCCCTTGGCACTTCTCGAGCTTCATGTGTTCTTTCTTCTTGATGTTGTTATTGCTTAACATTGCTACATCTATCACTGCAGCTTTCCTCCTCTGCTTGTTCACCGCTATATCCAGTTAGTTAGCCATCACCAGTTTGTCCGTCTGTAGCTGGACATCGCACAGGATCTTCTTGCTAGCATTTTGCACCCTGCTGTTATGTGCTGGATTGTCTCAGGGGCATCTCTGCACAGTCTGCACCTGGAGTCTTGCCTGGTATGGTAGAGCCCTGCCTCTATGGATCTTATCCTTAGAGCGTTTTTCTGCTGCCATAATTAGTGCCTCTGTGCTGTCTGTCAGTCCAGCTTTGTCCAGCCATTGGTAGGATTTTTTCCACTATCAGCCACTTCTTCTATCTGCTGGTGGTACATGCTGTGCAGGGCAGGTTTTGGTGTTCATGGTCAATGTTATATCAAAGGTAGCAGACCAGTCCTGTCCTTCCATGATGGCTCCTGTTCTCGCTCTTCTCTTTCTCAGGTTTCTGCTGCCTGAGATATTCACTTAGAACATGATCAATTGTAGTCATGGATCTTTGTTGTTGTGTCATGTTAAAACAGACACACACTGAGTGAAACAGACAGATGTAGAGCTGCGGAGGGACAACTGAAATAAAGGAAACCTTAGAGGAATTATTATGGTACAGTAATACACGAGGACTTCAGTTCCTGCTTTAAAATCCTTGGAAACACTAGCACAAACTGCAGCTTCCAGAATGAACAAAGTTGACTCGAATGCTGTAAAATTTATTTCACTTTATTTTTTACATGACTAAAATTGTTTTATAATCTACCATAATTACTTAAAAAACACTACAGAAATTTGTCAGTTGTTTGACTCTGTTTAGCATACTGTACTGTGCAGATACCCAATATTTACAAAACACTTGCTAATCCAGCATTCTGTCATAATTACATTTAAGTACCTAACGGTCTACTGCTTAACATCTTTGTTTCACTCAGGAACTCTGAAGTGGGTTGTGTGTGTTTTTGCAAACAGTATGCACACAATGTGAAAAGCCAAGTCAGTTCTTCAACTTCTGAGATGGCCAAGACTCAAAGGAATCTCTTGAGGCCAATTGCATATGCCAGTACCTCTCAGATATGGACCTCAGTGCCAGGAATGGGCTCCAGCTTCAAGCTCACTGGTGAAAGTCAACAGGTTTAGAGAGAAACAGAACATGTGATGGGTTTATAATTTCTGAAGCTTTTCCCTGTTCTTCTTAGAAAGATGGCTCACTGACAGGATAAAAAACAAACAAAAAAACAACTTTCCCAAAGTTTTTTCAGTTCAATTAATTATAACAGTATACAAATCCACTCTTTCTTTACTGCTACAGTTGTTCCTGTAGTAGTAATTGGTTAAAGTATTATTTCAGTTATTTATTAATAGTACATTTGTTAAATATATACTAATTCTATCTATCTATCTAGATTACAACTTTAATCAAGCTCAAAAGTTATATCAATGAAAGATTCAATGTTCTGGTTACTAAATATCCATATATATATATATATATATATATATATATATATATATATATATATATATATATATATATATATATAAATATATTAGGTGTAGCAGTTGTTTTTGCTTAAGCAAAAAAAAAGTATATTCAACAAATTAATTTTACTCATGTTTGTTAAAAATACGAGTCCAGTTCCAAAAACGTTAGGGTGCTGTGTAAAATGTAAATAAAACAAAATGATTTACAAAGCTCTTTTATTCACAAGCCAATGTAGAAAATATATAAAAATGTCTAAACTTGGGCATTTTATTATTTTATGAAAAATATTATTTAATTTTAAATTTGATGGCAGCAAAGTTGAGACAGGGCCATGTTTAGCCATCTGGAACATCCTGTTTTTTAACAATCTGGGTAAATGTCTGGGTACAGACAAGACCAGCTTCTGTGGGAGGAGAGTTTTCCCATTCTTCTGACAAACTCTGCCTCTTTAAGATGCTTATTTATACCCAGTTTTATTACTGATCTCTTGCCAATTTACCCAATTAGTTGCAAAATATTCCTCTTGCTGTGTCTTTTTTATCAATTATTTTTCCATCCTTTTGTTGCCTCATTCCATTTTTAAAGATGTGTTGCTGAACTATTGCAGTTTAAACATTTGACATTTTTTGTGATCTCTTTTGAATAAAATGTGTATTTATACAATTTACAAATGATTGCATTCTGTTTGTGTTTATATTTTTTATTATTTTATATTATTATTAATCTCTGGCTCTCTTCCACAGCATGTCTTTTGTCCTGTCTCTCTCCCCTCAGCCCCAACCGGTCGCAGCAGATGACTGCCCCTCCCTGAGCCTGGTTCTGCTGGAGGTTTCTTCCTGTTAAAAGGGAGTTTTTCCTTCCCACCGTCGCCAAGTGCTTGCTCATAGGGGGTCGTTTTGACTGTTGGGTTTTCTCTGTGTTATTGTAGGGTCTTTACCCACAATACAAAGCACCTTGAGGCGACTGTTTGTTGTGATTTGGTGCTATATAAATAAAATTGTATTTAATTGAATAAATTGAATTGAATTTTACATAGGATCCCAAATTTTCTTGAATTGGGTTTGTAAAAATATATAAATCCAAATCATGTTGAGTATTTTTGGAAAATGGCAGTCTTTGTGAAAATGCATATTAAACTATAAGGTAAAATGGAAAGTGTGACCTCTGTCAAGGCAAATTTCCTTCCAAAAGCATTTTACAAAGGCATTTTCTGACACAATATCTGTGTATTCTAGCTGATAGTCAAACAAACAGCACTGACCACATAGTTTGGCTCACTGAAAATAAAATTTAACAATTTCTAATCATTTAAGTATTTCACCAAGGAACACTGGCATACATTTACTGGTTTAAGCTTCTCAAATATGGGGACTAGAGGCTTTTCATGTTTTACAGCAGAATAAATTAAATGGATTTTGGACACAGCGGACAAAACAAGCAAACAACAAGCACCTATTACTATGCCAGATATAAGAGGCAGGGAATTTGGGTAACAGGCTTTTTTTTTTTTTAAACACAGAAGTAAACCACCAATTCCCTCTTCCACCCAAAAATACATACATTACTGATGGCTAAATTACATACATACATCCTGAATATTTTTTTTGTACTATAACATGCAGTGGTAACAGACTACGCACATGTACCTTTTCTACCTCAAACCCTTTTGGAACTAGTTTCATTATCAAGACAATTCTTGCAGTGTCCCTGGTAATATCAAATAGTCCTTTGTCATAATAAGTTGGCAATTTTGTGAAAACATTCCAAGGACTTTATTTTTCAATGTTCTGAGAGGATAAAAATATCTTGAAGGTACAGAGCAACATGAATAGATGTGATTGCCCATGGGATTGTCCATAAAAGAAGGTGGAGGTGAGTGAGTGGAGAGTTTAGTAAATCTGCTACAGTCTTCCTAGAATAATTGAATTACAGTACAACACAATTTCTTTTTATTTGATTTTGCAAAATCATGCAGGTTTCATTGTTAGGAATTGTTTCAATTTGCTGAGTCCAACAAAAGACCTTGAATTATAGTCTGGAAGCATTCACGGTGAGCAGAAACACAAGATCATATAGAGTTATTGAGGGATGCTGACCAAAAGATTTTCATTTTCATAATTGGGCCTTGCACAGTGGACAACATTAGTCCACAAACAGACATATAGTCACCTGCAAAAGAGCTACTGCTCTACTACCAACACCACCACCATCACTATTCATATTTTGACCTTGTGAGTCTGCTTGTACAGTAGTAGTCAAACGTTTGGTTACTCGTTCATATGAATGGGTGAATGTGTCCAAACTTTTGACTGGTATTGTATGTCATCTCTGTGTGTGTGTGTGTGTGTGTGTGTGTGTGTGTGTCATAACTATAAAATACACTGTTAAAACAAAATTGAAGGAACACTGAAAACATATCAGATCTCAACGGGGAAAAAAATCATTCTGGATATCTTTCCTGATATGGACTTGGTAATGTCTTGATGAATGAAAAGATGCTAGTGGAAATTAAAATTATCAACCTACAGAAGGTTGAATTCAAAAACTCAGAAAAATCAAAGTGAAAAGAATCGATGTGGCAGGTTAGTCCATTTTGCCAAAATATCATGGCACCAGCTCAGAATAGTACTCAGTAGTTTGTATGGCCCCCATGTGCTTATATACATGTCTGACAACATCGGGCATGCTCCCAGTGAGGTGATGGATGGTGTTCTGGGGGATCTCCTCCCAGATCTGGACCAGAGCATCATTAAACTTCTGGACAGTCTGAGGTGTAACCTGGCAACGTTGGATAGACTGAAATTGTGACGGTCCTAGGTCTGAAGCCTAGCGTTTTTGTGTTTGATGGACTTTTAAGGATTAACTGTTTACATTTGTGATTACTTTCAGCTGTGCTCTCCACCTGTTGCTTGTTCCCTAATTATTTCTTGGGTATATATTGTCTCAGTCTACCCCTTGTCTCTTGTTGGACTGCGTTTCCGCTCCTGATCCCTCCATGCTCCTGGTGTTCCAGGTTAGATTTCCTAGTTTAGGTTTTCCTTTGTTTAATTACCTGCCTTGTTTGTTCACCTTTGTTTCAGCTGCAATAAAGGCTTATTTTTGTTAATTTATGACTGCCTGCTCCTGAGTCCTGCATTTGGGTCCTCACTTTCACATACACGCCACAGGGTCAGCTCCATGCACTGTGACAGAAACTTAATGTCCCAGAGGTGTTATATTGCATTTAGATCAGGCAAGCGAGGGGGCCAGTCAGTGATATTGATTACTTCATCCTCTAGGAACTGCCTGTATACTCTCGCCACATGTGGCCGGGCATTGTCATGCACCAGGAGGATTCCAGGACCCAATGCACCAGCATAGGTTCTGACAGTGCGTCCAAAAATTTCATCCCGATTCCTAATGACAGTCAGGGTGCCGTTGCCTAGCCTGTAGAGGTCTGTGTGTCCCTCCTATGGATATGCCCCCTCAGACCATCACTGACCCACCACCAAACCGGTCATCCTGAACAATGTTACATGCAGCATAATGTTCTACAAGTCTTCTCCAGACCTTTTCACATCTGTCACATGCGATCAGGGTGAACCTGCTCTCATTTGAAAAACACAGGGCACCAATGGAGGACCTGCCAATTCTGACATTTTATAGTAAATTCCAGTTGGGCTCCACAGTGCCATGCAGTGAGCCTGTAACTCACTAGAGGACGTTGGGCCCTCAGTCCACCCTCATGGAGTCTGTTTCTCATGGTCAGAGACATTCACACCACTGGTCTGCTAGAGGTAATTTTGTAGGGCTTTGGCAGTGCTCATTCTATTCGTCCTTGCACAAAGGAGTGAATACCAGCCTTGCTGATGGGTTAAAGACCTTCTATGTCCCTGTCCAGCTCTGCTAGAACTAACCCCCTGTCTCCTGGAAGCTCTTGAGACTGTGCTGGGAGATACAGCAAACTTTCTGGCAATAAGATGTAATAATGTGTCATCCTTGAGGAGTTGGAGTAATTGTGCAATCTCTGTAGGGTCCAGGTATCACCTCATGCTGCCAGTAGTGACACTGGCCCTAGCCAAATGCAAAACTAGTGAAACTAGGAGGGAAAAAATGTGAGTGGCCTCCACCTGTAAAACCATTCTTGTTTTGGGGGTTGTTTCATTGTTGCCCCTTTACTGCACCTAGTGTTATTTAATTAACATCAAAGCAGCTGAAACTGATTAACAACCCCTTCTGCTCCCCTTAACTGACCTGATCAAAATCCCAGAAGTCTGACTTGATGCAATACTTTGATTAAAAAGTGTTCCTTTTCAGCAGTCTACAGTATATGTTTATTGACACCTACTTTAGCAGGAGCTACCACGAAGTTTTAAGTAGATTAATATATCTGAAAAAATATTTAAATATTTCCACAAATATTTCCGCTGAAATTGCTGACAAGAAAAGAAAATGTGATGTTTCCCACTTTGATGAGAACCATCTCTCATATGACTCTTCTGATCACTGCTGTGCACATCAATTTGTCCTTAATGACTTCTATGCGCCTACTAGTGCATTTGCTTTGAGAAATAACTGTTGAAAATAATGAGGAACCATGTTCCTGAGCAGTGACACAAAAAGCGATTTCCATTGCATTTCACCCTTAACAGTTATCATGCTTATATTTGTAGGTCAGATGTATACTTACCTGCCAAAATCTTGATGTACAAAAACAAAAATGTTAGTTTATTTGACCGTAATGAAGCATAATGCTATAGGCTTGTGTTTTAATGAGACCAAATAATGTTGCACACAAGTCATACATTCACTGTGAACAAGAGCTAGTTGCTGAATTAAACATTGGACTGTGGGCGGCATAAAGGACGAAAGGTTACTAAGTTTGGCATTCATCTTATATGGTTACAGCACTATATTGAAATATGTTTTTGAATAAGATTCTGAACAGCAAATGACTGGTAATTACTTTTTCTTCCATAAATATATATAAAAAACAAATCTTGAGCCGGAGATCAGATGGTGGTGCCGTGCCGTGCAAAAGACAGTTTGATGGATTATTAAGATCACGACTTTTGATGCTGGGTTTCAGTCAGTAAAATAGGTTTTGATATTATGGTTAATGCAACATTAAGCCAACAAATAAGAAACTTATATTGGCCAGGGCTTCCCCTATCAGTAGAGATAGGGTATTAAAAAAACTAAAGATTCAGTTAATGTTTTACCTTAGTGTGCTTGTGTCATTTAAGCTAAGTGTGGCAGCATCTGCTGTATTTTGGTGTCATTTATGCTTGTCTTTCTTCTCTCTTCAGCGGCCTATGACACTCTGTGTGTGTCTTAAGCAAGGGGTGTGACGTAAGAGAGAGACAGGTGAAGTTTTTTTTTTTCCTTCTCGATGAAAACAATTCAGGAACCAGCATGGTCCTAAAAATGTATTATTAGGACCATGATTTATTACTGCTATCTGCTATGTTATTTCTATGATATAATTATGAACTTGAGCTACGCAATTTCAGAACTTACACATAAGCACAAGTGCAATATTATCAGTGTCATGTTTTTCTCTTGCAGGCACAGATGATCAAACCAAACAACACAAAGAATGCCATTTTAACTTCAGATTTAAATTCCCCTTTCACTTAGCATCCTTCAGTCAGGTGTGCCACTTCAATATTTCTCATGAAATAATCTCAAATTCGAACAGCACAGCATAAATTTTGCTACAGTTGTTTCATGAGAAAACAGTCTGCCTTGATGACAGGCTCCTTCCATGTGGAGGGTCCTATACAGTGTGTCGCTCCTCTTTCACCCACATTTGCAAATCTTTGGATGGAAAAGGAAGCATTTAGTGAGTTTGAGAGTCAAATAAATGTCTGAAAATGACTCTGCTCTGTTATGTGTTTAAAAACGTCATGGACTGCAGGTTCTACAGGAACTGTTGCACTGCATAAAACTGGAGTGAGTTTGCAGCACCACATGCATGGACAGGGGTCATCAACTACATTTGTCCAGGGGCCAGCATTTTTCTTCGGCAGACACTGAGGGCCAGATGCTTTTGTAAAGTATTATATAAAATATAATATTATATAATAATATAACATTGTATCCTAAGTGATATATTTGACATATTAATTTTCCTTTCAAATCTATGCTATTTTTAATGATGTGATGTGCAAGTCTTGCACGTACACGTTCTTCTCTGTTATGTTGACAGTTGTTATGGAGACTCTGCAATTATGCGCAGTTGGGAATGCGAAAAATAAAATGTTAAATGAAAGCGACGAGTTCTATCGTCATTTTTGATTGAAGGCAGGTTACGGTACAATACTACTTTTCAGATGGTGTTATTGTTGTTGGTTTAAAAAAAAAATAGGAATATAATATATTTTTTCCTCCTCACTGGGCTAGTCTTGATTTCAGTAATATTCAGGGGGTCGGGTGGAAAGCTCTGGGGGGCTGGATGTGACCTGCAGGCCGCCAGTTGCCGTTCACTGAGCTTATGATAACTTCATGTATTCCTTAGTATACTTAGTTCATAGTTAATAGTTGCTTAATTTAATTCTTCTCCCAGTGCTCCTCCATCCTGTGTGAGTTCCCTTATATTTAGTTCATTCATATGTCTGTGTCTCCCTTTGCTGTAAGTTTTGCTTCCAGTATTTTGTCTTCTGTGATTCAGTTTACCTGTGTCCCCTCCTCTTCAGCTGTCTCCACTTCCCCTAATCACCCTCCTGTATATTAATTGTCTCAGTCTCCCATGTCAGTCAGTTCATGTTCCTAGCTCTAATCCCTCCTAGTCTGTTTCTTAATTCTAGGCTTCTGTAAGTTTATAGTTTCCAGTTCCCAGTTGCACTTTATGTTTCACGCTTAAAAGAACCTGTCATCAACCATCAATAAATGGATTGCTTTGAGTTCAACTCTGTCTGCCTCCATGTCCTGCATTTGGGTCCTCACTCCTTCCACACGTCACATGTTCTGAAGTGTCCTCAGAACATGACACCACTGGGGAGAAAAATAATTTAGCAGAGACACGTAGGCTGGAGCTGAAAAAAGTTTCCTCACTTGGTTA
This sequence comes from Pterophyllum scalare, assembly GCA_024447675.2. NCBI lineage: Eukaryota > Metazoa > Chordata > Actinopteri > Cichliformes > Cichlidae > Pterophyllum > Pterophyllum scalare. The sequence continues at coordinate 51,961 of JAMQGT020005191.1, forward strand.
GCTATTTTTATTTAAATGAGTGGACATTTTCAAGACTATAATACCAAACAGGAGAGGGAAAAAACTGAAGAAACACTGTTTAAACTTAAGCTACTGTACATCTATAATAAACTTGTAATGGCTTTGTCAGTGAGCATGGAGAATTCTGCTCCATTTTAAAATTATCTTGACATACCGTGGAAAATGTAAATTAAATTATATTAAATGAGTATTAGCAAATAGAAGCAGTTCTCTTTTCAAGACCAGACAATGCGTCTGCACACAGGTACATGGAAGGATGAGAATATTTGTTCAGATTTTATGCTGTACTCCATTTCTTTGTATGTCTGAACCAGACTGCTTTAGACATCATTGACAATTTGTCAGGAAAGCGTTGCAAAGGATTGCATTATTCTTGAATAAATAAATTTAAAAAAAACATTTATATAACAGATGCTTAGACACAAGTATATGTTTTGGTCAAGGTCTGAAGAAGACAGTTTAAAAATGCTCAGGTAAAAAAAGGCTGAGAACCAGTTGGTGCACAATATATTGCTTTTTAGCTTTTGGCACAAAAGATTCTAAATCTAAATACACAGCATATGTGCTTTGAATAGAAGTATGAACATTATATGCTAATCCATATGTGTTTGTGTTAATCATTTATTCAATTTGTTATTGCATTTTTTTAAAACAGCTGATAACTTTTAATGATCAGTAATCATGACCAGAAATTTGTCAGTTAACTTACTACTTGAGTAGATTAGCAACTAAAAGGGTCCCGATTTCATTTTTCCAGCTATGCTTATAACGCTTCCTGAGGATACTTTAATCTGGCAAAAAGAAAAGCTTTGTCAGAAATATTTACTGGTCTTTACAGATGTGTCACATACTGCTGTGGCAGGAAAGGCAGAGGACCCCAATGCAGAATTCAGAGGCGAGAGCTAAATTTAAATTTCAGCTTTATTAGCAAGCGTACAACAAAGCAGGGCTGGTTGGGAGCCAGCAGCACAAAACTGTGAACTTGAGCTAAAGACATGAGCAATGAGCAGAAGGCACGCAGCAGAAGAGCCAATGATGACGAGGACACAACAAGGAACAAGGGAAAAAGCAGACAATATATACACAGAGGGATAATGAGGGAAGTGGAAACATCTGGGGAGAACATGTGAACAGATGAGACACAGGAAGTAAATCTAAATACAAAGCACGCAGGACAGGGACTGTCAAAATAAAACAAAGTGACCAAAGATGACACAATCCAGACTTGACATAAAGGAAGGTTGGTACACTGAGGGACGGAAAGTAAATGGAAACCTAAGCATAACACACAGGCTTGACATAACAGGAGGAAGCAGGTCCACAGAGGAAATACCAAAACACAGACATCAAGACTATGACACATGAACTGGACATGGAAGCAACTAAATGGGAAAGACACAGACACCTGAAACACCAACGCCAAAGACTTGACACAGGAGGGATAACAGACAGGAAACAGAAGAACACAGAGAAGACAAGAACAAGGGAAACAGGAACTAAATACAGGAAACTATAACAAACTAAGGATCTAAGCAAACTTGGAAACATGACTAGAAGAATTAAACAATAACCAACTTCAATTACAAAAACATTAAACACTGGGCAAAAGGCAGAGGGCCATGGCAAGATGTTCTCTTCCCATCATTAATTAAACCCCTAAACATACATCTCTGTTAATCCAATTATATGTTTAGACTTTATAATGAAAATTATCAGAAACAAAACTGTCATCACAAAACATTACAAATAATCCAAAAAAGATAAAAACCTAGATAATAAAGTACTTTACTTGCACAGAAGATGGAGATTAGCTGGTGACACAGAACCTACATTCATAGAGTGTCGTCATATTGACAGACGCTGAGCGTGGCAGGTGCTTTTCTTTACCTGCTCAGTAGTTGCTGAGCCTCCCTGAATCTCTATTTGAATGAGATTAACAGATTACTTGCTAGAGTTATCAAGAAAAAAATGTGGCAACTTTTTGCAAAGCAGAATCAGATGACACATGAATAGGTATGATAGTGTGCATAATGGGCATTTTAGGTACTCATTATTAAGACAAAACATGTGTGCAAGATGGAGACCTCTGAGATACCACCCAACATGGAATTTTCATGTACTATTATTGTCTTGCAGCTTTTGAAAGAATGCATCTTTACCCTGTGTGTTAGTCATTTGCAAAACTTTCCTGTGGCTCTGAAATAAATAGTCATTGTCCCTTCCCACATTTACTGCATACAGCAGCATAACACATCCATAATGACTACTCTGCAAAGACATTGATTTAAATCTTGCCAAAAAAGCAACCTCAGAAATCAAATAATGGGTTGAAAAATGGGGCAAATATAGGAAAACGGGCAAGGGCAATACAGGAAAAAGTCATTTTTTACTGTTCTTTCAATATATTCTCCTGAGCTCCAGTGGTGTTGTTTTACAGTAACAATATTTATTAAATACCTTTTACCCCTAAGGGATGTTACTTGCCAGAAAAAAAAGCCTTTTCATGCTGCATTTTATACACATACGCATTCACATTTGTTAAGTAACGTTTAAGGCTGTCGAAAAAAATTGGAAAATGCCTTACCACCATCCCAGGCTTGGTTTTAGCCCTTCCCGTTATGATTTTCAGAAAATTATCAAAATTGCTGGACAACTCAGTGCATACACTGGCAAAAACCAGCCTACTTTTGTAAAGCCGCTAAATGATTCTATTTAATTACCATTTAGTGTTGCCACCCAAGATATAAGAACTGAAAATCAATCAAATAACCTAAATTATTGCAAACGCCCTTTTGTGAGGTAAAAAATCAAGGGACAAAGATTTCTTTTCCACCACCACTGATGATTATTCTTAAAAGCGAAAGCATTTCTAGCTGTGTAAAGATGTTAAAAAGACATTTCCAGTCTGGGGCATGGCACAGCAAGGAAGCAGAATAAACACAAAAGTGCTCTTTATTTGTTTTGACCTCCACTGTGCTTGTCTTAAATAGGCCAGAGTCTTCTATATTTTATCAGTATGCTGATGAACACGTAACATCAGAGAGTTAATGGATAGCTGCATATCAAAAGTGATTTGAGGAGTTTAAATTAATAACAGCATCTTTAATATATATTCATATCAATTTTGCAGCGGCTAAAAACTTCTGCACATTCTAATTGATGAAGTCTTTTTCATGTCTTTTTATTTGAAGGTGGGAAGAACTTAGAATTTTGATGCTGTTTTTGTTGCCAAGTGCAGCATTGCTCCCAGTCCTCTTGCAGCGTTGGCTCACTCCTGACCACTTGCACATGCACATTTGGGATTTTCATTTAAAGAATTCTGAACTGTGGATTTGTGCACCACGGTCAGACTGTCAATCAGGAGTTCTGCTATAATGTTCTAAGAGGTTTGAGGTTAAAAAAAACAAAAAAAACACTCAGTGCAAATGACTTGGCTATTGTGCTTCAAAGACTAAACATGGTCTGGGAGGAAGAGCCCCAGACAATAACAAACCACTGAAGAATAGTGTTTTGTTATTGTTTGGATTGGTTAGAATGAAGAACATGTTGCAAGCTCATGTATTCTTGGTACAACAGTGACTTCAATGTCAGTGAAGTCAATGGGCCGAGTATGGCATGCTGGGATGCTAAATATTTCACACACTGTGGTTATTGGACTGTCTTGATTGGCATACCTCTTTAATGTTGCATGGAAGTCAGGGAGAGTGCCTGAGGAGTGAGTGAAGAGGCTCCCCTTTTGAAAAAAGGGGACTGTAGTGGGCCATAGGGTGTGCTCTATCAGGATATTACATTTCTCGCAATCCCTTAGGAAAGTTTACTCCCCGTTGCAGCCAACCCTTGCATTCAGAAGGAGTAATACAGATTCTATCCTTTTTACCCTTGCAGGACTTTGAGGATAGGTAATGGGTGTTTGACCGTTCTGCTGACATGTGTTTTGTGGACTCGGAGTAAGTATATGACCAGGTCATCATGGGTGCTGCAGAAGTATGGGTTACCTTGATGAATTTGATGAGGTCATCAGGTCTTTGTACAACCAAAGTGAGAGCTGTGTCCATGTTCTTGGAACATTTTCAGTGGACATAATCACAAGCTATATCCAAGGTGAAGAGCGTGTTCCTTTTGGGAACCTCAGAAATGCCTGGTGCTTTTTGCATACAGTGTGGTTCTGTTGGCTTAATTGGCACATTCCTGTTATCATGCAATGGATTGGTTTGCAGATGAGTGTGAAGCAGCCAGGATGAGTGTCACCGCCTCACAGTCTGATGCCATGGTTCTCTTCTGTAAGCGGCACAAGTTGTTAACCTGCACTTTGAATTTACAGTCCTGTTAAATGATAAAAATAATAGGCCTCATTTCATGGAGTGCATTATTTTATTATTTATTTATTATGTTATCCTCATACACTAGGAGGTAAGTGAACAGTCAGTTGAAAAGCTCTGAGCAATTTGGTAAGACACCAATTTCAAGCTATTTGAACATAAACATGAAATTATAAGGCTCCCCATAATGAGCGCAGGATGGTGTGGCACTGACCTCTGTTGTAGAAATGTAGAAAAATGTTTATATTCTTGTTTATGGAATTATTTACCTTTGTGAAGTGATTTGAATACACTAGTTATGCTAGGGTTTTTAGCTTAGAGTTAAAATCTTACCCATGCTAGAGCCCTCCATCCTAGTCCTACCTGTTTTCATTATACTATTAAAAATTAGAGTAGAAAGATTCTGAAAAATCTACAAGTCCTTGTGTTGCTTTGACTGGTACATTTAGGAAACGAGTCAGTACTTAGGATGAGTCCATTGTGTGAACTATTTAAAACAGCTTCCAGCTGACTGCTGTCTTTACCTAGTGCAGATAGTGGTGTGTGGGTGTACATGAGAGAGAGAGATAGAAAGATGGTGCAACTTTTCCACCAGAATTATTGTTGTGGATTTTGTAGAGTGTCTGTAAAAAGCAGTATTTTTAGACAATGAAACAGAAAAGTAAAGGTTTAGGTTAAAATTAACATTCCACTCTTGTTTGGGCTGTGTGGTAATCTTCAATCATTTTATTTTATTTTTTTTTTTATCTCAGAGGTGATATTACAGTAAATTTAAATAGTGAAATAGTATTTGCATACTGCTAAAAAAAATAATAAAGGAACACTTTTTATTACTATAGCATCAAGTCAGTTGAACTTCTCCAGGGTTGCACATCAGCATGTGCCATTGCCAGAAGGTTTGCCGTGTCTCCCAGCACAGTCTCAAGAGCATGGAGGAGATTCCAGGAGACAGGCAGTTACTCTAGGAGAGCTGGACAGGGCTGTAGGTGGTCTGCTTTTTTGTGCAAGGAGGAACAGAAAGAGCACTGCCAGAGCCCTACAAAATGAACAAAAAATGATCAGTCCATCAGAAATAGACTCCATGAGGGTGGCCTGAGAACCTGTTGTCCTCTTGACTGGCCCTCGCACTCGCCTAAACTAAATCCAATACAACACCTCTGGGACATTATGTTTCAGTTCATCCAGTACCTTCAGGCTGCACCTCAGACTGTCCAGGAGCCCTGTTCGAGATCTGGGAGGAGATCCCCCAGGACACCAACAATCTTCTTATTAGAAGCATGCCCCAGCATTGTCAGAAATAGCCTGTCACATCATTTTTTTCACCTTTTTTCATAGTGTGTTTGAATTCAGCACTCTGTAGGTTGATAATTTTCACTTCCATCAAACGGTGTGGCATTCTTTCATTCCTAACACAATACCCAGTCCATATCAGTATAGACATCCAACATGATTTTTTCCCCCCATTGAGATCTGATGTGATTGGGAAGTGTTCCTTTAATTTTAGTATATATAGAGGATATATATAGCCATTTTCAAACATAGTTCCCAAGTTTAGGGTTTCAAAGTAATTAAATATATCTACCTTTACTGCAGCAACCGCAACTCTTGATGATTGTTTGGGTGATGCAAACCTCCAGACTTCGTCATGCATGGTGAGCTGCGGGGACTGTCTCTAGAGTTGGCTCTATCATTAGAATAGTTTTCCTGCTAAATGACAAAATGCACTTTTTAAGTTGTGGCTGAAATCTGACAGCACAGAATATTTCTGAATACTCTATGTTAGCAGTTCAATCATCCATACTACATTTGGGCCAGGTACATTTGGAGTTCCACATTCTTAATCCATAACAGAATTACCATCATTTTTGCTTTATAAATGTGGCTTTATTCTTAGCAAGACTTGCTTCATTATTTTATTTTGATAGAAGCTGATTCTTGTTTATACAGTTCATGACGTTTAAGTCTGACTATTCTTGTACCATTAGGTCCCCAAAATCTTTCCTTTTTAAATATTTCTGGGAATACAGATTTAGAGAGGAGTAATTCTTGTGATTTGCAACTATACAGTTCTGTTATGGCTGTCCTGGAGTTTGTATCTTGTAAACCATCATTGGGTTACAATATGCTTTGACTGGTCCAGAAAGTGGATTTCAGCAGTAAGGACATGAACAATCCAAAAAAGTGAAAACTGGGTGCCGGGCCAAAAAGAAGCAAATGAAAAGAGGAAGGAAAGTGGACCAGAAACGTCCTTCATAAATGCGAGTATATTATGAATTCTATTCTTAAATGTATACATGTCTACCTCCATCTTGGATATCATTCTTGAATTGCAGAGTAGTTAGAGTTTTTTCCCTCCATCGTGTCACTCAGTTATGCTCATTTACTACTTTTTGTGTGTATGTGTGTGTGCCCATTTCTGCTTTATTAGAATGTACCCAAATAATGGTTTTGGCCAATCAGTTACTTAATCTTTTATTTTTTGGCACATTTTGACAATTGTCATTACCTTTTTGACTTGCATGGCTGTTACATACTTATGTGATAGAATTTCAACACAAAAAGTTTACTTACAGGAATTTATTTGGAATAAACTAAGAAAACACAAACATTGGAAAGGGTTGATCTAGGTGAAATGGAAGAGAGAGCCTTGAGTAGAAAATCTGAGCCAGTTTTATACCCAGCAAGGCCCAGATGAACTGCATCAACTAACAACTCTCCCGTGTCTGTCACTTTTTATACAGTGTAGGTTGCACTGCCTCCAAAACAGTAAGAGGGTTGATTAAGGTGGCATTATGTAACTTAAGAGCAGTCACAATAGCAGTTTCAGTGGACAAGAGAGGATTCCTGTCCATTAAATTTATCTTGATTCTTACAAACTTTAAATGGGAAAAGGAACTGAAAGCCAACAATTTAGTTGTCCAAAAGGTACATGTTGAACATGTGCTTCAGCTGAATAAAACTCAAAACTTCCTTTATACATGTACTACCTCATGTACCTTCTTAACTTGAAGTCTCAAAGCTTTCTTTTATTGCTACTAAAAGTAAATGAAAAAAAAAGTAAATACATTTAAAATTGAATTCACACATTAAATAATACATTTTGAAATAGAAGCCACCATAAATAATTACGTTACTAGCAGTCTCTTTAAACAGAGAAATCACATGATGGCAAACTGGCTTAGTATTAGCTTTTGAAACGTGTCTTTAAATGACAACAGGAAAGGAAACAGGAACCTTTATTTGGGTACATTGGAGGCCCCAAAAGCTTTTGGCCACTGTTCCCAAAAAGTCCACTGACTAACTAAACTAGCCGATGGATTTCTACAATTTCAGTTCTGTAAAGCATATACTGCCTACCTCAGTCTCTGTCTCCTTTTAGCTCATTAGTTATCTTAAAATATGTTGGCCTCTGCTATCTCTGCAAAAAAATAATTAATCAATAAAATAAAATAAATTTTTAATCATATGTGGCAAATGGCCACAATGAAAATGTTTGCTAGCTAGCTTCTCTTGCATTTAATAGAAGTGTTATATGCTGTAGTACCTTAAAACATTACACATATACTTATATAGTTCCAGAAATGTTCCAGTATTTATCCTGCCTAAGGAATATACCCACAAAATTTCCTGAATATTGTTTCACAACTTTTTGAGATATGGATTTCTTAAATTTTGGATTTTTTTTGGGGGGGGGGTGACTTTGACCTTGAAAATGAAACGAATATGTTCTTGGGCCCCTAAGGAATATTTCCTGAGACTTCCAATTTCATTCCAAGATCTAGATCACAATCCGACAGGGGCATGTCCCTACCAATATGAAATGATGGCAGTTATGTCCCAACCAATATTTGCTCCGTGGGTGTAACCTACATCCAAACCTACGTCCTTGCAACATGGACCACCATCAAAATTTATTTTAAAATTGTTCCTTCTACCACCCCCAACAACTCCAGAAATTTCACTTGAAATCCGTTCATAATTTTCCAAATTATCCTGCAAACAGACAAACAGACGAATGTGACCAAAATATAACCTCAAGGTAATAATATAGCTACGTTATTCCATATGTTTAACCAAAAAAAGACTATTTTAAAATAGAAACATTTTGGGGCACCCGGTCGGCTTAGTGGTTAAAGCTGGCTACCACATACATATGTCACGCTGCAGTGCGGGCAGCGCAGGCTCGAGTCCCGGCCTGTGGCAGTTTTGCCTGTGTATCTTTCCTTAATTTCCTCTCTCTCCTCTTCTGCAAATAAAGCCACTGTGGCTAAAAAAAAAAATTAGAAATTTTTCATTGGCACTTTAGTATTTTTCAAGCAAACTGTTATATTCATGCCATCACCATATGTTTTTGTGTGACATAGAAATTATTAAAACTTGACCCTTTTTTAAATTAAATACATTACTTAGATACATTACTTACTCTAAAAGTATGAACTTACCCCCGCTTGATGGAGAGGTTAATGGATAAACAAAGTCTCTGTTAGGTCACTGTTGTGTTGCCTGCTTCTAAGGAAACTTTACTTGATATACAGTGGCACCTACAAGTGAAGAGCAGAACTCTGCAGTTCTGCTTGCTTTGCATAGTTTCTATTTTCTCATAGCTGCTTTTGTTTGTGTTCATACATGCTGTAGTAAGCTCTTGTGGAAACAAGTGCTCATCATTCTTGGCATGCGTATGGAGCGATTTATAACATTGAGCTATTGTGCCATGAGCCTGTGGCACATTGGGCTAGGTCAGCAATCTCTCTCAAGGCTTAGGTAATGAACAGATAGAGCTGTTATCATTACTGTGATAAAAGTGGGACAGTGCCACTATATCAGTACAGAAACATGCTGGCATGCTTTGTCAAACTTTTCATCAGAGAATTTTTTGGATTACCTACACAGACTTTCTATCAGAAGAAATAATATAGGCACTTGGCTAATTAACCTACTGCAAGATTGCGACTATGTATACAATCTTTATTTAGTTTGCAAGCAATATTTACCTATTAAATCTGCTAGATAACAATATAGTGCTCAGTAATTTTTTTCAGAGGTGGGCCATCAGGGCCGGTATGGACTTCTCTGCTTGCCCAGAACTTGTCAGATTTAGACTTTGTTCTTTTTTTCCTTTTACCCTCATGGTTATGGTTATAGTCATGGTTAGCCATTTTTTCATGTGTGGTCACTGTATGACTGAATGTGACTGGTAACTGTGAGTTCTTTTTTCCTTTGATAATTACTCTGGTAATGCCTACCTGTGATGTAGCATTTTGTCATACTGAGTAATAGGGGTACATTCTTTTAATCGGGGTGTAAATTAGCATTCTAATGGTCGTAAGTCTTATGTTAAACTCACTTTATCTTTTCGATGAAGTTTAAGTAAGTTGATGTGGTTGCATCCAAGGTCAGTAGCCTGTAGCTCTTGTATCATGGCGGCCTTTGAATGCGGTTTAACTGTAGGAGAACAGCACAGAAGTCTAGATGTAAAATATTCTTCCCACCACTGTAATTTTCCCATCCATTTAATCTCCTTTGTATTGGTTTATTTTCTGTTTATTCTCTATTATTTATATTGCTAATTATTTGCTTCTCTTTCCACCTCTATTAAGTTAATTACCCTTTGTTTCTCTCACAGCAGTTCTTGTTCTCTTTTCTTAACCTTTCACAATTCTTTCACCACTTCCTTTTCGCCTACATCTCACCTATCATCCTCCCCTCAAAACTTCATCATTCCATCTTTGTACTGGCAGAGCTGCAAAAATGAGACTTGGCTGTGACTAATCTGCTGGCAAAGCCTCCAAGGGCCCCATGTGGTGGTGCCTCTTCACAGAGGACACATGTGATTGATTGATCCTGGGGAAAACTTTGTCAGGCTGGCGATCATGACTGGATCTCTTTCTTGATAATAAATTCCCTTCCTCCCAGTACTATGGGGAGGCACAAGTGTCACGTGGTGCCTTTTCAAGACACATGGTGCCTTGGGTAATTATTATGGTTAAACTACATCTCCGGATTATGCTTTCTCTTGTATGTAAAGTCTATGTCTCCTTTTGATTCTGTCATTCTATTTCTTTGACCATAAACTAACCATTGTATGTTTAGGTGCAGTATGTGTTTCAGTAAGACTGAAAGTAACAGCGAAGAATTTCTGTGTTATTGTGACTATGGGTATTTGTTCAAATATGAAAATGGAGTTTTATATTCTTTAAGTGTCTGAGTGTGTATCAACAATCATTCTCATAACAAATTTCTAAGCAAACTTAGTGTGCATATCAGATGAGGGCAGAGACAGAATTTCTTTTATTGGTAAAGTGTCATGACAAATTGATTTCTTTACTTAAATCGCAGTTTGTGGACAGGCCATAGCAGGTTGACTGTTTCTCTCCCTAAATGGCCCATTTTCTTTTTTCCTTCACACATCAGTAGCACCAAGTCATCAAGAATCACATGGCAGATCCCACTGCCAAAACTAGAGGGGCTACTACACTGAGTCTCGCTCCCTTTTTCCTCTCTCTACCCACACATGTTCATTTATCAAGCTTGCTACTGGTCATTCTGGAGCCTAGATCCACATGTTTTATTGCAGGCTAAGTCACCCATTGTAAAACTTTGATGTCAATTTGTCAATGACTGCAAGAGTCGGTGACATTTGTAAATGTGCGGGTATGTATACATACATAAACTACCATACATATCATTTTTGCACAATAAAAAAAACTGTAAAGTCTTTGGAAGTTAATTTTTACTTTGATAAAATAAGGAGTTGCCAACAGCTACATAGATTTTCTTTTTATCAATACATACATTTTAACAATTAATAAAGAAGATTACCAGCAGAAAGTCAGAGAACTTTCTCACAAGCTATAGGCCAAACAGAAAGTCAGTTTACAAAATGCTGTCCCACAAAGACATCCAAATATGCCAAAAATCTATTTTAACATTCATTCCTATGAATAGAAAGACTCATCTAGCTTGACTGCTGTCAGTATCACACCTTCACGTTCGTGTGCACTGCCCTGCAGTCCTTGCATCTGAAACAAAAAATGATTTAAAGCACTGTTCCCTGGTCTCATTTTGGGCTCATGAATTGAAATATACAATTGTTTCATTCTGTGAGAGAACTGCCCCCAAGGTGTTAATACAGAAAATAGATTTGCAACACCTTTTTTCAAATTAACCTTCCCATTTATATTTGATTATTTTCAATTACTATTTTTTTTCCCCAACAGGCATTCAAATACATATATTACTGACCTGATGATTCGTGCTTTGCTGCATAGTGTCTTCAGATGTGGGAACAGTCCAGAAATTAGATGTATGTTTGTGTGCGGTTGTATAATTCATGTAAACCGTGGCATTTACAACCATATGTCACCACCCATTGCAGGCGGGTCTCATGGTAATTTGTGAGAAGTCATCTGAAAAACCTAGCACTCTGCTTTAGTAAATCATCTACTGTATAATTTATGTGAACAGGAAAAAACAGGTGCTATGACCTACCATATATTATTATATTTTAAAGAAAACAGTTTTTGTGATTCAGCTCTCACCAAAATTCTCTCGCCTGTGCCTGTGCCTGTGATAACACCAAAATGATCATGAATGCATACAGTATAAAATGTTACACATCTTAGAGTAGGAGCTGATCACTGTCAACACAGAAATGGTAATATAAATTATATCATTCTTACAAATGATATTTATTTGCCAAATTTTCTCAGTTAGCCTTTAGCCTTTTTTTCCTGCTGCCTATATGTATTAATGACCCAATTAAGTGCCATTTGTATCACATACATTCTGTATGCTGACTGCCATGCATTTAACCATAACATGAATGAATAAAGTAAACTGAAAGCAGCCATGACCTCCAAATTACACACCGATAACTGGCTTTAGCACTCAAGGAAAACAAATTAAATCGTACACAAAAATGTTTGACACAGCAAGAGACTATATATGCATCTATAAAAGAAATTTGTCAAGGCATATTTAGAGAAACATGGGGCCAAGGCTCTATCAGTACCAGGAAAAAGAACATTTGATTGGGTTGTCATTGCAGTTTCACTCCTCGTGTAACAGCTTTTCTCTGTCCAGACATTTGAATGGAGGTGTAAATGTAATGCTTGTAAAAGTCCAGTATACAAGGAAAACATTCATGCCCTTGAAATCAGATGTCAGATACCCCTAAAATTGTGTTTCTATTTCTGTGTTATGGTCTGTGGGTCTGCTCTGCAGTTTTGAATTCTTTATATTTGAGTTTGAGTTTCTGGTTAAGTTTTTCCTATTATTCCTTAGTTTGAGGCTTAGATTTTTGTGTTTACTGTATTTTCTGTTTGTTCCCTTTGTTACTCTAGAAATTTAAATTGTAGTTTTGGAAATATTGTGTTTCAAGTTTTTAATTTTGGGTTTCTGTCTTGACTTTGTTATTCCTGCCTTCTCAGTGATTCCTATGTATCATGTTCAGTGTGAGTTTCTTGTCTCTGTGCTTAATGTGCAAGTTATCGATTGTATAGTTTATGTTTTAATTTGATAGTTGTCTCTTACCTCGCTTTAAGTTTGCGCCTGTGTCTAATTTCGCCCAGCTGTTTCCACTTCTCTGATAACCCTCTGTGTATAAATAACCCCATCTTCCACTCAGTCTTTGGCTCAGTGTCTATTATGCTCCCCAGTTGTCTTTCATGGCTGTGCTAGAGTTGTTTTGTTTTTTCCTCCTTCCCCCCCTTTTCGACTTTGTTTTTTTGTATGTTTAGTAGGTAATTTCAAATGAAATGTTTCTAACAGCTCAACAGTAAACAGTTTGTGCATTTTTTTAAACAGTGCCTCTGCTAGCTAAAAGTGCAGCTGCTATATTTCCCAGGGAGAGCAAAGAATGTGACAATTTCCCTCAGAGATGGAGAAAGATGTTAGAAAACTTGACAGGAAAGAAAGAAGATTACGTTAAAAGGCAAAGACAGCTCAGTTTCATAGACTGGAAATTTTAAGTGAACTGTTGTAATTGTGGTGAAGTTTACAGAAGTTTATGTTGGACTGGTGCATCTGGGATGTTCATGGCCAACGTTAGGTTACATCGAAGGTGGCAGATATCTATGAAAATTTAAGCTGATGAGGCTGATTAGCTTCACTCACAGAATTCTACCTATATTTGCTTTAGGGGTGGGAAATCAGCCACAATAGCTCATGTAACATCAGCTTTTATCGTGTTGAATTCAGCTTGCTAAATCTACAAAGAACAGTAAATCTCATAGCAAAGAACTAAACAACACTGAGACCTTAAATACACACACTAAGTAATCAGGAAAAGAGAGACAGCTGGGGAGGATGAGGCACAGGTAAACAAAATGGCACTGATAATACAAGGAAGCAAAACTAAACACAAAGGACAGGGAACAAGGGGCTGTCAAAATAAAACATGAAGTGACCAAGGAAAACACAAATGTAGACTTGACACAAGAGGAGGCAGGCATACTAAGGGAAAACAGGCCTACACATTTAAGGTACACTAAAGTAAAACTCTAAAGCTAACCGGAACAAGATTGTAAAGGGCCAATACACGGGGCCAAAACAGACACGGGGAAGACCACAAAAAAGGGAAACCAGAATAAAATATAATAACTAATAACAGAATATCCAAACAATGAAGTCTTTTGGAATAGAAATATCATTTTAATATCTGCCCTGTTTTCTGGGGTTTTTTTCAGTAAGCAGCTGACCTGTGTGTGTATATATGTATATGTATAATGTTTTTTAATCAGAGAAGAAATTTTTAAAGCTAAGCATTCAGTAAATTTAATCAATAAATTTAAACTGGAAGGCGATAGAAACACTGGAGCTGAGCTGTGATGTCATCAAGTCCGCTGGTGTTCCAATTGAAAAATAATCCCCCGTGCTTGGGAAGTTCGAACTTGTCAAGTACGCAAGTTTGTACTTGAGTATTGAGAAACGGCCCAGGTCTCATGGGTGATTGCTAAGCGCCACCATTTCAGTTATGTTAGCTGATGAGTGAAGGACAGTAGGTGCAGCTACATTGGCTGCTATTTTTTCTCTTCGCATTAATATTAGCAGTCATTCTGAATAGTAAACCTCTTCATGAACTGGAATGTCTGTAAGCTTTTCAGTTGTTTTGCACAGAAAAATATTTTTGAGTTAATTTGAAGCCTTATTTGAACTTTTGGAAAGAGGAGATTTTTATTTATTTCCACATTATATTTTAATTTACAAATAAAAATTGCATTCACTTTAAAATGCATTGTTTATTTGATATTTATTGTGATGGTCATATTAATGTTTAAAATACATTTGATTAGTTTCAAACTCTATGGGTCATTATTTTAATTGTGAAAAGAGACAACAGTGATATTAACAGGTGGGCAGGCTTGAACAGGTGAGGTAAGATTGAAATAATCATTGACTAATCGACTAATCAATAAAATGATTGAGAGATTATTCGACTACCAAAATAATCTTTAGTTGCAGCCCTATGCTCATTACATTATGGGAAATGTGTTATTGTGAAGTATCTAGTCTTATATTTACAGCAGCAGGGGTGAGTGTTTTAATTTGTTTTGCAAAACATGAAAAATTGATCAGCTGGCTCCAATACACTTTACACTGAACACATTAATACTTATATTTACATATGGTTAATATGTATAGGCTACAGTAGTAAACATCTCAGAGATACTGTTATTTTTTCTAATCATAATACTAACAAGCACCACCGTGTTGCTTCTCTTGCATTCCTGTAACTTCTATATGGATCATTAACTGGTAGGTTAATGCTTGGAACAAGTTAGCTTTAGCCTTAGTCTTTTTGTGCATCATTACACCACTCTTAATTAGGGCATCATGTAGTGTTTAAATTCATACTTGAGATTCTATTGTAGTTTCTGTTTTGGTTTTTTTTGTTTGTTTTTTTTGGATAGTAACAGGGACACAAGCAGGCAAGGGTGAGAAAACTGACCCTAATTAGGTGGATTATTATTATTATTGATTATTTCACACACAGACACACACACATGGATAGAGAATAGTGGAAAATCTCCTGAAGTCCAGATGCAGAGAGCAGATAATCAGCAGAACCCAACAACAGATCACTAAGAGTCCCACATTTTGCGTTCAAAGCAACCCACAAACAGGCAGCATAGGGAACCGTTCTCTCTTTTGCATGGACATTAATTCCTCCTACCTTTAGCCCTCAGGACAGGTTTGTAACCACAATTATAATAAACATAACCTGGTTCTACATTTATCCAGCTGTTCATAAATAAAGAATTAAAAACCTGCACAAAAAGTTGCACAAATATTACATGAAGTTCTGTTATGCTGCTTAAATATCAAAATTAGCATAAACACACAACATTAAGTAGTGAAAGACAAAGGAAGTAAAGTTACATTGATACAGACAGATGTTTTCCCAGGTGAGAAACCCGGGACTACTGGTGTCATTTTCATTTTAGTTCACAGGTAGCAAAAGTAGTACAAGAACATTCTGAAAATTTTCACATTTTTGACCATCGATATGCAAAACAGATGCTGGTCTGAGATGCCTTAAGAAATAAGTGCAATTTCAACAATATTATATATATATATATATATATATATATATATATATATATATATATATATATATATATATATATATAATCATTAGATGTGCATTACAATTGATGGTGGATCTGCATGTACAGTACAAAGACAAAAAGCAATAGTGTTTTTCGCTTCATGAATCAAACAATTTGTCAAATTTAAGAACTCAGAATGTGTGACCTTTTAAGAATGGTGGTGCATATTAATGCAAAAGTGGAAAGAAAGAAAGAAAGAAAGAAAGAAAGAAAGAATCTCTGCTCTTTGCAAAGTTTGCAAAGCCAGTGCATATAGCTCAGTGTGCCAGATTGAATCCAAGCTTGACAGGCCTGACAAAAACAATGTGTTGTTCAAAATAGTGTTGTCACAACTGAGGTGCAGTTCAAGCTTGAAAAGACAGACAGATATTTTGTCACATTTACAGTCCACATAGACAGCACAATTTGGCACAAATGGAACCACATACTTCAGTTTGCAAAATCTGCTTGCCTAAATCCTGTTGCTTTTATAATTATGATGTTTTTCTTTGTATGTTACAAATAATTCATTGTGCAAATAGCCATATTTATTTAAATATGGTTATTTGCAATTCTTTTATACACTCACTTTCTTCATTTCAATTTCCCATCTTCCATATGAGTTTCTTTCAGCTTTTTTCTTTAGAATTTGTCATTGCAGTGTTACTAATCACTTCCAAGTGAATTTGTTTGAGAAGTCAGATCTTGCAAGCCCAAGAAAGAACAATTACTACTATTATTATGGGGACTTGCTTTCTCATGACGAGAAAAATGGACTAGTCCCCTATTTTTATACACACACGTTGAATTATCTTTCACAGCTTTTCATAATTCCCCTTCAGAATAATAACACCACTTGAGCATCACAAATTCTTCCTGCTCTCCACTATAGGCTTTGCAGCCTGTCAGCATGCTCACAGTGATGTCTTACTCTAGGGTTCACTCTGTGATGACCAGCCAGTAAAGCAAGGAGTCCCATGTAAAGCTGACTTAGTTTATCATCCAGACCATGTTTCTCTGTGTTCTCTCTGGCTCTGCCCTCCCTGGTGACCATGGTATGACATGTGTCAGTGGTGCGTGTTAGTGTTGGCCGATGGAGTGGAGAAAGCGCAGGGTTAGCCTCCCTTGTATCAGAGGTAAATGATTCACTGGGGTGAGAAGGACATTCTGCAACAGTGAACAGTTCCTTTAGAGTGCTCTCTTTTCCTGCAAAAGTAGACTTAAGATGACTACTATAGAAAGAGGTGGACATGTAACATAAAGAAATATAGGACTAAGGAGTCTACCAGACGATGTTGAATAGTACTCAGACGGTGTTCACACCAGAAGTAGGTACATCAATAATTAAAAGAAAAGAAAAAAAAATGTCACACTGGCTTGGATCATTCTGAGGATTCAGAAGTTTTTCTTGTCATGTAAAATTATTAGAGCAGCAAACATGAAGACAGTTTTTTCTTTTTCCTTTTCTAACAGATTTATTGCCAAACTCCGGGTAAGCAGTTGTTTATTTGGTTGCAGTAACTAACTAGACACGTTGATCATACCTTGTAGAAACAATCCAAATCCACATGCTCACTGCCTGCAATCTGCATATTATCTGTATACTGCCACCTCTCCATTTCTCTATATATGGAAACAAGTTAACCTTGAGGTGAAGTGGAGAGAGCAGTGCTGATGTAAGAGGAAGGCCTGCACTGCTAAGACAAGAAAAGCGGAGAAAGTCCGATTGAAGAAACTTAATAATAGTGTCCCAAGGAGGAAGACAGGAAAGTCACAGCTTTACAAAAAAATTTCCACAGGAGTGACAATAATTTATTTTTTAAAAAGTTTGCTAATAACAGGGTGTTAAAGATGCACTTCCCCTGAGATAATCACTTTGGATCAGGTTTAAAAAAAGAGGAAAATTTGGACATCAATATTGATATGAAAAAATAAAAAATAAACACAGACTATAAGACAAAGAAGAAAACAGGTAGAGAAGAAGGAGCACCTGATTTTTCAGCCTGAGATGAGAATCTCACTATATAATATTAATTTAAAAAAAAAATCCAGATTCATAAGCATTTGTGAGGCAAATTAAACTGTTAGTGATGACATCCACCAATGGTGGAAGTCGTTTTTAATGAAAGAAAATATTATTAGTAGTAGTAATAGTCCGTTTAAACGTGCCTACTTACATTTTCTAAGATATTGCCCCTGAGTAGGTGAACAAACAAATTAGGACTAATATTGGTCACAAATACCACATTTGTCTTTGTCTCTGTTCTTTTGAAATAGATGGAAAAACAATTTGCCATCTGTATTACTTCTGAATTCAACATTGTCACTTTGCCAAATTTGGTTTGATTTCTGATCTACAAATAGTACTGTATGCTAAATAATCGTTCTTATTTTCCATAACTTATTGTTTTTGAAGTTCATAAAAATAAAAATATTTATGTTAAGATGGAAGAGAAGAGAAAAGAAAATGTGTTTGTACTCTTAGCATTCAAACAAAGCAATCTGTGTTTGATGATATGAAAAATCCACTGCTTTTGGGTATCAGCAGCTCTTCAAAGTGTAAAATAATAAACTTTTGCAAATGAACCACCTTGTTTGTTTGTTTAATCTCTGCTCCACCTCTTGTGCCAGCAAAGATTTAGATTAGGAACTTTGGTTTAGATTATGGATATAAACATGTTTTTTTTTTAAATTTGAAAAAAGTTGCGTATAGCTGTGTGGAACATAATGGTCCAGACAGTGGACCATTTGGTGAGCAAAATTCACCATTTTGCTCTGTGTGGGCAAAAAAGTTGATATTGTACGTATTTAATGTAGCAGCCATCATGTGACATTGCTGCCCCCTTTGATGGGTGTCATAATCTCCCCCTGCTTGTTCGACTGGCCTTGAGGATGTTAAAAATGAGGGCTCTTGGCTAGGTGACATAAAACTTCTTTAAAAATTATGGAGAAACTTTGATAAGTCTTCAGCAGGGACAGGGAGCTGTCAGGAAGATGGATACCTTAAGTGAAGCAGGGACCTTTCATTAATGCAACACAATCCCTCCATCATCTGTTTTTGCTGGCATCAAGAAGGTTGTGTTAAGGTATCCTCCAGCATTGCTTATCATTTGCTGTCTTATGAATCTCTTGGTAATTAACCATAATATTTTGTTTTGTTTTAACATCAGGACTTGTGTGTGTGTGTGTGTGTGTGTGTGTGTGTGTGTGTGCATTGGTTTATGTTTCACATCTAACCTTACAATAATCTTGACAGATGTTTGATTATAAAGGGCTGTGCTAGTTCAAAAATGATGTGGGCTGGGTATACTTTTATTCATATGCTCATAAATATTTGTGTCAAGGGTAATTTGGTCTGTTGGGTTTTCTCTGTGTTTCTCTGTTTTTACTGTACAATATAAAGCACCATTGTTGTGATTTGGTGCTATATAAATAAAATTGAATTGAATTGAACTGAACTGAATTGAATTGAAAGAAATATAGAACCTTATTATATGACATATGTGGCTTATGCTGAACCTATGTAGTTTCAGAACCACAGAACTTGAGAGAAATTGTTGCAATTTCTATTTTTGCCAAATACTGTCACAGCCACTGCACTCACAAGATTATATGTGTATATAGCCAAATTATCTCCGTAGTTTTTATATTTTTTTTATACCTTTAATGTATTTTTTATTTCGTTTTGGTTTATATTCATTTAAACGGTTGCAGCTGTAACAACAGAAATTTCCCTCTGGGATCAATAAAGTATTTCTGATTCTAATTCTGATATGGCTCGATATTAAGAGATATCTAATTCACTTTTCAACAGACTCCATTAAACATCATTAGGCTATAAATTATACTGGAAAACCCGATTTAAGAACTGCTCAGTAATATTACTGTCAGATGCTAAAAACTCTTTTCCAATCACATTAGTAGGTTTTCCTGAAAATTATTTTAATATCAAGTTAAAGCATAAAGCCTTTATTTATTTATTTATTTTAAAAAACCCTTTTTATGTTTTTCCAAGTAATGCACATATATGTGTTTCAATAGTAAACTATGTTGGAAAGTCTTTTCATTTTTCTATTACAATATTGACAAGTGCCATCTTGCAGTAGAGAAACATTTTGTTTCTCTCTCCCAAGATGGCACTTTGTCAATATTGTAATAGAAAAATGAAAAGTTTCCAACATAGTTTACTATTGAAACACATATATGTGCATTACTTGAAAACAGAGGACTTAAAATAAAATAAATGACTATGCTTTAGTTGATAAAATGACTCAGGAAAACCTTCTGATGGTAAAATGAAAAGATTTTAGCATCTGACAGTAATATTACTGAGCAGTTCTTAAATCGGGTTTTCCAGTATAATTTATAGCCTAATAATGTTAATGGAGTCTGTTGAAAAGTGAATTAGATATCTCTTAATATCAAGCCATATAAATTAAAATGAAAATCTTATTAATACCAGAGGAAGTGTTATTTAGCCTCAACAGTACGTATTGCTTGGGTAGCCACTGATCCCACCAGACTGGTTCAGGACTGGTCATCCCCCATGAATGTCAGAGGGCTTCGGAGCTTCCTAGACCTGGCATCATACTACCGCCGGTATTAAACAAAGTTTTCGCCACCATTGCCAGTCCCCTCCACCGCCCGACCAACAAGGGCCAGCCCTTCAGTTGGGACGACACGTGTGCCATGGCCTTTGACCAACTCAAGGAGGCTCTGACGAACAACCCCTGTTTTGGCTTATCCGGATCCTCAACAACCCTTCATTGTGGACACTGATGCCAGCAATGTAGGGGTTGGAGCTGTCCTGTCCCAACAGTATGGAGGTGGGGAACGTGCTGTGGCCTATTTCAGCCGCACCTTGGATCGAGCTGAGAGAAACTACTGTGTTACTCAACGCGAGCTGTTGTAGTACTGGCGGTACGGCACTTCCGTCCCTACTTGTTGGGCAGCCGCTTCCTCCTTCGCACCGATCATGCTTCTCTGACTTGGCTCCTAAACTTCAAGCATCCGGAGGGCCAAGTGGCCCGCTGGTTGGAAGTACTCCAGGGATATGATTTTGAAATCCAGCATCGAGCAGGCCGTCAGCATGGCAATGCTGATGCCCTCTCCAGACGTCCCTGTGTAGCGGTCGAGTGCCGTTACTGCCAGTGACAAGAAGAACGGGGCCAATCAGCAATGACTGTAGCAGCTGCTCAAGTTACCCCCAATGGAGAAGGGTGGCTCCAAATAACCCCGCAACAACTGAGGCAACAGCAGGAGGCAGACAAGGTATTGGCTCAGGTGAGGGGCTGGCTGGCGAGTGCACAGCACCCCAAGTAGATGGGGGTGTTGGCACAAGGACCCGAGGTGAAAGCCTGTCACTCCCAGTGGGGCAACCTGGAGATTTATGATGACCTCCTGTACTGGTGATGGCATCCCCTAGGACGGGGCACGGACATACTACAGC